>PVJI01016753.1:0-37483 GCA_004026765.1 Micronycteris hirsuta
CCTGGGCTGTCTGGGCCTCCCCCAGTCCTCCTCCAGCTTTTGAGGGTGGTCCCCCGACCTCCTGATAGGCTTCCAGTGAACTCCTCTTGCTTCAGGGTCAGAGTGGGTTGCAAGTGACTACCTCTGTAGCGGGTTCTCCAGGAGCAGACTCAGACAAGGACGAGAGGCAGGCAGTTGATTTGGGCGGGGAGAGCATCTCAGGGAGATAGGCTGTGATGATTGTGTTCCTGAATAGGCTACTGCTGTTGTGCAACTGAGGACCCCAGGACACAGTGCAGGAGAGGCCTCAGCTACCCTGACGCAGACGAGAGCCTTGGGGCATTTGGCCACCTCTTCCACCACCACTGGCACTTCCTAGGTCCTGGCTGAGCTGGCTCTGGTGGCCAGAGAAAGCCCGTGCAGAGATGCAGTCACAAGGTGGCAGGTCGGCAGGTCAGCGTGCCATAAGGGCCTGAGTAGATGTGGGTGGAGCACCGAGGGCCGCCTTCCTTCTCAAAGCGTGGTCCAGGGCCAGCAGCATCAGCAGCATCCAGCAGCTTGTTAGAAATGCAAAAATCTCAGGCCTGGCCCCCGAGGAACCCGAGTCAGCACTTCAACAAGGTGATACACACGCACGCGAGAGTTTGAGAAGTGCTGCACTCCAGCATCCTGGCAGATGCGGCTGTCAATCAACTTCCATCACTCCCTGGGACCTTGAAGGGGACAGCAGAATCCTATCTGGCACAAAACCTAAACACAGGAGCTGGTACAACTTCGGCTCACATTTGCCCCCTCGCCCTTCCCAGCCCTTCAGAGAGGCCAGAAGGAGCAAGTCCACAAACGCAGGTAGTGTGAGTCCTCCCTTGAAGGTTTCTGGGAAAAAGTTCTCTGTTTGGCAGAGTTTTCTTGCCCACATCCTGAGACACAGGCACGAAGCAGCTCCCACTGCGCCCACACCCAAGGGAAGCCAACCCTCCGCCCAGCTCTGCTTCCCCTTGGAGAGCTGGTGAGACTGGGAGTGAAAGTGCCAAGCTTCGCTCATGAAGGACATGAGGGCCCCATTTCCGGAGCACCTGCTACGTGCCAGGGTCTGCGTGGAGCCCAGGAGGAGGCCCTGCCCACTTCACCGGCTTTCCCTCCCAGCAGGGCCAGCTCACAAGCTCTCCCCTCCCAACCAGCCTGCCCGGCCCAGGCAGCTGTCTACAGAGCGGAAACTTCTCAACAGAAAGTAAAAACAGGCACTTAGCCCTTAGCCAGACAAGGCGACGGGCAGTTGCCACATCTTGTTGCTACCTCCATCTGGAAAGTTCTCTGTCCTGATACAAGACTTTGCCCTTAGTAGGTGTTCAAGAAAGTCTTGATGAATTCAGCAATGGGTGTGCCTCCTTCCTCCCCCCACACCGGCCGGGTGCCTCTTCCGGGGCTCGGAGGACAAACTGGGCTTCCCTACAAACTAGGCGTCCCTTACACCCAGGGACTCCGTCTTCCTCCAGGGTCTGCCATGGCACCCCATATGCAGTGGATGCTTAAGAAATTGTACTGTTCCCATCATCATCATCATCATTATTTTTCTTCCCCGGCACTGTGTGCATCTCTCTGGAAAATCACATTAATAACAATGATGTGAATAGCCTAATTTACAAAGGACTTTCTCTATGAATTGCCCTATGTAATCTGCAGCATGTAAAGCAGGTGCTATTATCCCTGTGTTCTCTCTATTATCCCTATTTTTTTCAGAGAGATTTAGTAATTTGCCCAATGGAAGAGCCAGCACCCACGCTGCTTGCCGTCCAGTGTCTGACCTCTCAGGGCACAGCAAGCGTAAACTCAGCTCTAATGTCCTCCCCCAGATCTTTACAGCACAGTGGTCAATGGCTCCAGTCAATAAAAGGATCAATTACCAGAATATTTTGTTTAAAAAAATGGATTGCAGGCTTTAATTATGTGCAAACTGACACCTGAGATGTGTTTTCTCTCCTGGCTTCCTGTCTGCTTCTTCCTCTGAAGAAGCCCCGGGGGATCCGGTGACCAAGGGCCCAGGCCCATCTCCGCCCCTGAGGGGTTATGCAGCCCTGATTTCACCATCAGGTACCAGGAAGGGGGCAAGAGTAATACCAACCCTGCTCACTGTACATGCCTTTTGTGACAATCAGATGACATGATAATGGGAAAATGCTCAGCAAATGGGAAAGCAGCTCCGGCAGGCCAGGTGAGGCTGCCACTCCCGTCAGCCTGTGCTTGGGCACTCACCTGGTGCTTCACACGCCGCCCCCCACTTGGGTCTCTCTTTTCCTATCCGATCTTCAGTTCATGGGCTCTTAGAGGACAGAGCCCAGGCTGGCTCCATTTGCTGAGCTCCCCCTCCCCCCCCACCACTGTCCCACAGGCAGGATCACTTCAGGTTGAGGGATCCTGTGGCAGAAACATGTGCTTCCCAACCCAGGGATCCCCATTCTCCTGCGCTGAGGTTGGCGCAGATGGGCCCCCACCCAGGGGAAGTGACCTTATCCCTCCTGCCCACACTATTCCCAAAGGCAATTCATGTCCTGAATGTCTGAAGGCCCAGTTCAAGTATTATCTCTGCTGAGAAGTCATTCCAGAGTCCTCTGGCAGAGTGGGCCACACCCTTCCTGAGTGTCTTTTGCTCGTCTGCCGTTACAGGAACTACAAACAGCTTGTCGCAATACCCAGAACTGCATCTCCCTGGTGGACAGCGGAACCTCCTGGCCGAGGGTTCTCATTCATTTTGTAGCCCAAGCAAGTGTTTGAGTAAAATGACGCACCAGCCAAAGTCAAGCCCCACAGACTTAGGGAACAGAGGAATCTCAGGGGCTGGTCTTTTCTCTTGTTTCCATCTGTCTCCCCAGCCTCCAGAAACTCCCTCCCTCAAGGCAGCCCATTGCTCACGAAACTCCCCCCTTGTATCAAGCTAAATTCTGACTCCGAATCACTTCCTACCCTTCACCCCAACCACGAAGACTATACCCTTCCACAAGACAACCCTTTATGGACTTGAACTTTCTTGGGCACTCTCCTTGCATGGCCAAGCATCCTTTATTTTCTATATCTGTAGAGTGTTTTCAGGCCAATCACCTCCCTGCCTTCTAAGCATTTGTCTTTGTTGATGTGATTTGCTTGGAATTGAGAAGGGTCAGCCCCTCAAGGGCAGAGACAGTGGACAGAGGTCTGAATTCCTCTGCTCTCTACCTGAACAGACAATGTTCAACTATATTTATCCGTATTATCAGCCAATGTGTTTTTATATTTTCTTGAGTATGCTGCTCATAATTTTAGTAAATAAGAGTAAGCCCCGCCCCAACAAGTTAAGAACTGGTTTCTCACCCTGAGAGCAAGCTGGTGGATCATGCATCTTTTAGAAGTAGATCACTGAATTCTAACAGTTGAGTCTGGCAGACATTATTAGCTGGCTCCCCAGTTTTCATTCCATTGCCCCCCTTCCAAGGGGGCAATGGAACCAAGATTTTGTAGTGGAGACAAGGTGTCCTAGCAAGTGCCAAAAATCCTGCTCCCCACTTTCCCAGTTTCCCTGATAACAAGAGCTGATCATATAACCTGGTTCTGGCCAACAGGATGTAAGGGGAAGTCCATGGTGGGGGTTCCTGGGGATGGTTTTGCTTTTCTGATAAAAGAGACAAACACTGTGGTGTGGCTGTTTTTGCCTTTCTCCTACTCTGACCTGGAAGGCGAAGGCAACAGCTATGGCAACCACCTTGCAACCATGAGGCAGCCTTGTGAGGGCAGCAAAGAACGCCCAAAGAGCAAGCCTGAGCCCTGATGCTATCTAAGAAGCCTGTGTAATGCCAGCAATTGCCCATCTCCGGACTTCTTGCTAGTGGGGAAATCCATCTCATCTATCAGTGCTTAAGCCACCAGCACCCCAGCTCTCTGTAACTCATAGCAGAGGGCCATTTTCACTGACACACTGGGTAATTACCTTTAAGTTAGGATGCTTACCTCTTACAAATACATATTGAAAGAAAAGGGGGACTTGAAGTGAGTCGCCTTATTGTTTGTATTCTTATACTAGCAAAATGTTTTCAAAGTAGGCTCCTGGAGCATGTCAAAGTACTAATTAAGTTACAATTATTGCCTGGGATTATTGGATTGTATCATCTCATTGATACTTTCTGAATTTAAACAAGCATGAATAATACTCATCTGTAAAGTGTACCAGATCTTCAAATACTGTAATAAATATATCCTTTGTTGTAAGCACTGTTCCACATGGTTTAATCTCTTAACACGTGCAGGCCAAAACTGAAGTATTCGTAAGTGTTCCACGAACACAGAAAAGAATGATAATCACTGGACACATGCCCCTGTGCAGACCGGGTCCTTAACTAGAGCCCAAGACCGGATGAGGAGTTGTCCCCCTTCTTGGCGACAGGACAGCCTCCCTAAGTCTTGCAGACACAAGTATAAGCACACGCGCACATCTACTGGCCAGTGGCTACCGGGGCTGGCCTGGGCTCTGAGCACCATACGGGTATCATTTCACTTCGGGACTGCCATCACCCCGTGAGCGAGCTTCTACTATTATCCCATTTTACATTTGGGGAAGTGGAGTTGAGAGGCTGAGGATCACGCCAAGGCCGCACAGGTAGGAGTAGAGTCGGACTCCAGAGCCCAGGCTCTCAGCTGCCCTGGCAGTCTGCACCTCTCAACGTGCCAAGAGTCTTTATGTTAGTGGACGAGCAGCAGAGAGACCAGGACCACGACCTGGGCCAGGACCACAACACACACCTCCCGGGGCACCGTTCACCAGAATTCAGTCTAAGTGACACCCCCAGAGATGCCCCTGATGGCACATGGGAGCCAGCGTGTCCTCAGCTGACAGCAGCCTCCCTCTCGGCTGGTGGGCAGGCCCTGCCCAGAGGCCCTTTGCCAGCCACACGTGTATAACCTACAGAAGACCCTGCTGCAGCACGCACACAGGCAGAGCCAGCGACAGCTCCCCGTGAACAGCTTTCTGTGCTCGTGGGTGGGCTGCGCCTCCTTTGCTCCTCCGGTTCCACACTCCACTCTTGTCTGCCCTGCTCTGTCACCTGGGGTCCCTCGTCCTCCAGCTTCCAACGAGGTGCGCTTCCTCGAGGCACCACAGAAGATAAGGGAAGAGGGAACTTGGGATATTTATTCCCAACTCCCACCACTTCCCTCCCTTCCTGTTGGACCACAGCGTGGCCGAGGCTTTGACCTCTAAATGCAGCCACAGTTCTCACATCTGTCCCTGCCCAGCCCTGACCAAGAGAGCAGGGAGGTGGGATGAGCTTGGTCCCCTCGCAAGGAACAGGGGAAAGACAAGGCGAACAGAGGGAGGATCATGTCCATGCTGAGACTCTCTATCATAATACCTGGGTGTGAACATCCAGTGGCATGACCATGGCTTCCTGTGCTTACCGGGTCACTGTGCTTATTTTGGGAGCGGCAACTACGTGGAGGCCCAGAGGTGTCTGCACCTCTAAGGCAGAAGAACAAAGCATTAGGCCCAGGGTCTACCCCTTACTACATCTTCACTCCTCTGTGCCTCAGTTTCTGCACCTGTAAAATGGAGGTAATTAACAGCACTTACCCTATAGGGTTGTTGTGAGGATTACATGAGTTAATACACGTAAAGCACTTAAAATAGTATGGATGGCACATAGTAAGTGCTAAGGAAATGTTAGTGAATATTATTAATATTAAAAATAGTTCACCCATGACACTGTTTTATATCTTGATTGATACGGTCAAGTCAATAGTCTGCTGTGATATTGTCCTAGAGTTTTACAAGATGTTACCATTGGGAGAAACTGGGGAAAGGGCACATGAAATCTCTGTGTGTGTGTTCTTACAACTTCTTGTGACTCTATGGTAAAAAAGGTTAATTAAAATTTTTTAACCACTAAGCTGTTATGTAGGCTCAGTTCCTCAAAAAGCTAAACCAAATTATCATATGACCTAGCAATTCCACTTCTAGGTGTCTATCCAAAGGAATTGAAATCAGGAGCTCAAACAGATACTCATTGCAGCATTATTCACAACATCCAAAGGGTGAGGCACCCACATATCTATTGATGGGTGAATGGATAAGAAAGAACGCAGCACTATACGTGCAGTGGAATATTATTCACTCATGAAAAGGAATCTAGTTCCGATACATGGATGGACTTTGGAAACACTATACTAAGTGAAATAAGCCAGACACAAAATAGGAGATGTTGCATGATTTCACTGATAAGAAATGTCTAGAACGGACAGCAAGTAGACTGATGGCAGCCAGTGGTTGGAGGAAAAGGAGAACTGGGAGTCGCTGTTTAATGAGCAGAGTTTCTGTTTGGGACGATGAAAATGTTTTGGAAGTAGATGGTGGTGAGAGTTGCAAAACATTATGGGTGTACTTAATGTCACTAAATTGTACACTTAAAGTGGGTTTTAAAAATGGGAATTTTGTCCTATATATTTTGCCACAATTAAAAAACATTAAAATATACTATACCTAAAACCATTGATTGCTACACTTTAAATGGGTGAATTTTGTCTCGATACAGCTGTTAAAAGATTTTAAAAAATATTATAAATGTGCGAAACATACCAAAGTGCTTTCTACATAGTAGGCACTTAATAGTAATTTCTTTCCTTTCACCTGCCTACTGAAGGTGGGGGTTCTGGCTTGAACGGCCAGCTTTTTTCCTGGGAAGAGAGAGAGTGGAACCTCCCTGGTTATAGCTACCACGGGTCAGATGTGTTCAACAAAACCCACAGGAAACTGAGGGTCAGAGAGGGTGTGGCCAGAGGTCAGCACAAAGCTCCCACACAGGTCCTCTCCTGAACTGCCCACCCCGAGGGCAGGACTCTGCCCTTGCTGCAGTCACAAGGCCCCCAAACTCTCCACCATCCCCTCACTGGGCTGCTGTCCCCATGTCCCATCCTGCTTGGAGCACCGGAGAAAGCTGCAGGCCCCCTGTGGGGGAGGGGGAGGAGCTCCCCCACCTCCACACCCCACATCCCACTGGCTGACCCCTCCAACCCACTGCGGGAGCATCAGAGCAACCAGAGCGGGCGGCTGCCACGTCCTGGGTCAGATGTCCACTTGGTGACTTGATAAGGTCGGACTTCTGACTTTTTTCTTAATGGAAGTAAAATAATTCCAATTCTCCCCTACCCCCCCGTCCCCATCTTCTTGGTTTCCCTTCCTAAGCTGGAGGAGAGCCCAGTCTTTTGGAAGTAAAAATAGCCATGTGTGCAGGGGCGGTGGCAACAGGGGGCAGTTTAAATTTCTTTCATTTTACCCAAGCGCTAAAAATAACTGGCTGGAGCTCTGAAGTGCGTGGCCCTGCCGCTGGCCCAGAGCCCGGCCCAGGTGCTGCCCCTGTCATGGCTCTCCTCCCCCAGGAGAGGCTCAGACAAGACCTCTGAGCCTGTGTTCTCGTCCTGCCACCTCTGCAGAGCTGCCGTCCACGTCAAAGGGCCGGTTCTCTCCTGACATTGCAAAGTTTTCATGGTCAAGACCCTTCCCTTCCCCAGAGATCCTGCTCCCCTCCCTCAAAGTCGGCGTCCTTGGCATATTAATGACGAAGCAGGTTCCCGTGAATGCACTGCTTCCCAGTTTACAGAGTGATTCCTATGTCCTTTGACCTGCACAGCAGTGTTCACGGAGGTAGACTACGTGATGACTGTTTTCCCATGCGGAAATCGAGGCTTGGCAAGGTCAGGTGATCCCTCATGGTCACACAGCCAGGGAATGTCAGAGCGGGGATCTGAGCCTTGATCTCCCAGTCCCATCTCCCTTGCCCTGAACTTTAGAGCACTGTCCTGTAGGACCATTGAATGCCCTGGAGAGCCTTTGAACTAAACAGGCTTGGAGGACTTACCCTGTGTCAGCAGCTCTGAGGTGATGTCCTGGGATGGATACTTTTTCAAAGTTCCTGTAATGATTCTGATTATCTCCTGGGTCTGGGGAGCACAGCACCAAACCTTCTTGTTTTTAAAATATTTTATCTGACCCGTGTTCTTCCCAGGGTTCTCAGTGGTTACTCTTTGCCTCTATCTTCTACCAAACAATAGCTGACCTATCTCCGGGAAGAGGAGAAAGCCACCCAAGTGTAGTGTGGGTACCCTGGGCTCCCAAGGGCCCAGACCATGGGTCACGTGAGCATGCTGATGGACACCCCTACATATGTGGGACTACCCTCAGCCACCTGTCCTGCAGGGATTTCTGCGTGACAGGTGAGCTCACTGGGCAACCTCGGAAAAGAAGGTTATTTGGGGCTGCCTCTTACCCTGGTGCCATGCCATCATGGTGAGCAGGGCCTCATGCCGGCTCCATGAAAGCTAAGAGGTGGAGAAACACACGTGCCACCTACTATTCCGGGCTCGTGCCGGCTGCTCCGGGGTGGGTGAAATGGCACTGAGGGACGAGCCCCTGGCCTCCTGCCTATCAGGGAAGTGTCCATCGCATGCTGCTCTCTCCTGGGGATCCTTCTCACCTAGGGGACCTTATCCCCAAGGACATTTTGGCAAGCCTGTGCTATGGCTGCATTCCCAGTGCCAAGAAGTCCCCAAAACTACACATCCTCCAAGGAAAATTATTTCAGCCTAGCTTCTCCTTTGTTTCCCTTCCTCTTTTTCCCTCTTTGAGGAAGGACGATGTGCTTTGCTACTGGCTAAGCCAACTACATTGAGTTGAAATAGGCTTCTTAGAAGGAGCTCTTGCATAACCCAGGAGACTAGATTCCACCCAGCTTTGTTATTTACTAACTATGTGGCCCTGGGCAAATCACTTAAACTCAGATGTACCAGATCAGACCAGGCAAATAGCTGTTGGCACTGCCACTGCCCTCTGTTTCCCAGTTGGTGGCAGACATTGCTAATCGATCATGGCACTCTTGCCTACTGATCCTGGACACTGCCTAAGAAGCTTTTCAATCATGCACTCTAGGCAGCCACTCCCTACCCTAGAGCTGACAGTCCAACTCATGGCACTTTGCCATTCCGGAGTCTGGGACATTCCTCAGGTTCTTTCTACCTTTAAAAGTCTGATCCTGCAACAACAGTTCTCACTCTGGCTTCAGGAAACTCTTAGGTGGCCTTCAGGGATTCTGTGAAGCTCCTAAATTATCAGCAAAATTCTGTGTGTTAGTACTTGCATATGTTTTATGATAGAGTTTCACTGGATTTTTGATAGAATTTGTGAGTTCCTAAATCAAGAACAATTGTGTAAGAGGCTGTCAGAGTGAACAAGTACACAAACAAAAGAGTAAATAAGATCATTTCAGACGGGGAGAAATTCAGAGAAAGTACACAGAGAGCTACAATACAAAGTAATACAGTGGGGAGAAAGGCCTTTCTGAGATGACATGTGAGCTGAGTCTGGAGGATGAGGAGTCAGCCATGGGGAGAACATTCCATGCAGAGGAAACAGCCTGAAGAGCCTCAGATCTGTCATTCTTGAGAATCAAAAGGCAGCCGGTGAGGCTGCAGCAGAGGGAGTAGGAGTGAGGGGCAGGAAAGGAATGGTGAGAGATGATACTAAAGAGGTGGGGAGGGGCTAGATGATGCAGGGTCTTGAAGACCAGGGTAAGTAGTTTTCATTCCAGGTGCAGCAGAATGTCCCTGGATAACGTAAAGCAAAGCAACAGAATCATACTAGTGTTTTCAAAGACCCCCCTGCCGCTGTGGGAGTTAGATTAATAGAACCAACAGTAAAATCAGAAGTCCAGTTTGGAAATTGTTGCTTCCTAGGACCAGGGTCGTGGCCATAGAGATGAAGATAAGTAGGCAGATCTGAAATAGATTTTGGACATCAACTCAGGAGAAGTCCAGGATGGCTTCTAGGCTTTTCTTGAGCAATGGTCATAAAGGTGTGCCATTCCAGAAATGGGGAAGCCTGAGAGTGGTGGAGGGAGGGGTAGGGAAAATCTAGAGTTCTTCTCTAGATGTGTTGAATCTGTGATGCCTTGTAACGGACCCAAGTGGAGATGCAAGTAAGATTCTGGAGTCTTAAGTGCAGGGAAGGAGTGGGGACTGGAGGTCTAAGATCGAGTGTCATCTGGTAGCTAGTCTCGGATCTAGAAGCGATCACCTGCAGGGTGCAGGAGAAGAGCGCCTGTTTCCACATCCAGACAACACCGAAATAGCAAGGTCAAGAGGAAAGAGCAGGAGTTTGCAACGAGGACCAAAAAGCATGTCGGAGAGGTGAGGCGAGCAGGATGTCAGAGAGGAGAAGGGAAAAGGGCGCAAGGAGAGCCGGCGAACTGTACGGAGTACTGCTGAGGCTGAGTAAGTGGAAGCGGGGGAAGCGCCAGGTTTGGCAAACGGGGGCTGCGGAGGGCAGGTTCGGGGTGTGGTCAGGGGTGAAGCCGACTCAAAACTCCACTCCAGCAGGATCAAAGACCTAAACGGATAAGGCAGATAAAGGAGACATCTTCACAGTAGCAGGTTAGAAAAAGAATTTTTTAAGGACATAGAAGTCCAAGCCATAAAAGATAGATAAATTCAATTCATTAAAATTACTAACTTCTGTTCATCAAAGGGCTCCATAAAGAGATAGAAGTGACAAATGAGATTTTTACAAGACCAACCACTGGAAAATGACTAACAAAATGACTAGAATATATCAAGATTTCTATAACCAATGATCAAAAAAAAAAAAAAAAAAACCCCACAAAAACCCTGGAAAAGTAGGGAAAGACTCAGAAAAGCACCTCACAGAAAAGAAATCCCAAGTGGCTAATAAATATGTAAATTAGGCTTTTCTGATAGTTGAGAAAATGCATATCGGCGCAGTAGGAGACATGACTTACACACACTACAAGAATTTAAAAGTGGTGAGGATATGGAGCAAGCAGAACATTTGAACACAGGTGGTAAATCACTACAACCAAATCAAAATCATTTTAACATCATGTCTTAAAGCTGACGATGTACCTCTCCGGCACTTTTACAGCCAGGCCTGCGATCTTTACCCGTGTGCAACAAGAAACAAGCACAGAACTGTCTACATTTAGCAAAGCCCAGAAGCCCAAACGTCCACCCGCAGCAGAAAGGCTAAATAAACTCTACTAACCTCACACAAGGACACCGCATAGCAGGAGTTTGCTGACCGCCGACCGTGAGCCAAGCCCGGCCCTCTGCCATTTTGACAGAACCAGCCTTGTTCATTTACATGTTGTATGTGGGTGCTTTCACATCATCAGAGCTAAGGAGTTATGACAGAGACTCTTTGGCCACAAAGCCTAAAATATTTACTATCTGGTTAACTTTATAATCCAGAAATGAAAATAAATTAATAATAGCACCATGCAACAGGAAGCACTCATCTCAGAAATATTGACTAAAATATCAAGATGCAGAAAAACATGTATAGCATATTTCATTTAAAACTAAAAAGTAATCATTAGAGATACCAACATGTGATAACACTATGAAGAAAGTCAAGGGAAAATAATACAAAATCAGGATAATAGTTACCTCTGAGGGTAATGAAAATGAGGAAGAACAAAGAGGGAAACTCAAAAGTAAGGATAATTTTCTTTTTCTTACTCTGGATGGAAAGTATCAGTAGTCTTCATACTTCACATAGATTTTTGGCAAATAACAATGCTTGTCCTCTAAAATATCTTATTCCCTCTTCCATGTCATGAATTTTTACTGGGTACATGGTATCCTAGCTAATGACTACAGTTCCCAGAATTCCTTGCAGAGCTGTATGGCCATGTGACAAGTTTCCACCAATGGATTGTGAATGAAAGGGCCTAGCACCACTTCTGGGTCTTGCCCTTTGAATGATCTGGAATAGGCTTTCCTCCCCCTGAGTCTGGAGAGCTAGGTCCACAAATGGAAGCCACTTGCTAAGAATGGCCAAGCTGCCAATCCATCCTGGAACACTTTTGACTGTCTTGGTGTGAAAGATGAGAGAGAACTAAACTTCTATCCTGCTTAAGCTTCTGGGGTTTTGTTTTGTTTAGTTTTTTTGTTTGGAGGGAAGGGAAGGAGTCTCTCTCTCTTTTAAATAGAAGCTTAGCCTTCCTCTGACACAATATGCAGCACTATAAATACTTCTCTGGATTTACTTAATGTTTACTTTGTAAGAAATTCTTTTTTTTAAATGGATGGGGGTGAGGAACCAGATATAATAAGTGCTATCAACTCTTTGGGGGAAGTGTTTGTTGAGAAAGGGAGCACAGTGAGGTAGCACTAGCTGGATGGAGAAACAGAGTCAAAATACAGTTGTGCATTTTAATTTTGTTTTTATAACGGGAGAGCAAAAAGTAGGTTAGTGTGATGATAAAAATGAGCGAGTAGTGAGGAGGAGTTTGATGATGCCAGAAGCAGAGGTGAAGCTGTAGGAATGTAGTCCTTGATGAAGAAGAGTGCTTTGGAGCACAGGTGGGTGATGGATAGGAGCAGAGCTATCTCTAACAGCAGTGAATGCAGAAAACAAGCAGGTGGGTTTATGGATTTAATAGCAGAAGAGTAAGAAATTCTGCACTTGACTGCTTCTATTTTGTTTCAGGAAACTGTCAAGCAAGGTCATCAATCAAGGAGCGGGGAGAAAGGCTATGGGAGATTCAAAAGTGCCTTCTGGATCACAGAGGAAGCCCAATTTTATAACATGATGAAGAGCATCTATGTCAAATCAATGACCAGATCCCACTTTGTGGTACAACGCTAAGGGCTTTCCCTGTAAAGTGGGAGCAAGATGAAAATGGCCACTGTTATTGCTCCCATTTTGCAGAGGAGGCCTAAAAAGGCCTAAGCAAATCACCCGGGGGGCCGAGAAGTGGTGATGCTGGGTTTTGCTGGGTCTGTATCACTACCAAACCTGTTAGCAACTCTCCGAAACCCCACAAGCCCTGAACGAGCAGTAATTCGGACTCAGCACAGAGAAGATCACCTCCTACACTTCTTTCCATCAGCACTTTCCTAGCCAGAGGTCACTAGGTCACCGTGCCTGAGTGGCCCAGAGGTCAGGCCACATGGGATGACCTTGTGAGCCATCATACATACGTGTGCGTGCATACATGTGCTTGCGTCCATGTGAGCATGCAGGACGGAAAGCAGTGCAAACAGACATCAGAATTCCCGGGCTCTGGTTCAAAGTTATTCTCTGAAGTGCAGGAGGGTTGGTTTGTTTCAGAACACAGCGTATTTTGGAGAAGATAAAGGAATTTTAAAGGTAAGCCATCTCTCATCCTCTTTCTTCATTCAAAGGGCCAGAAAAGTGGTATTTCTGGCATGGGTTAGAGGCAGAACTCTATAAATACAAAGCCATTAAATCCCATGCAGTGGGAACCTGATCGGAGCCTCCTTTTAATTTCCTGACATGAGCTGGCCACTAACCCAATTACCCAGAATCCCCGGAGGAGCCCTCTGCCTTCCCAATGAGCACAAAGAGAGGGAGAGTGTATTGCATGGATGTCAGCCTAGCTTTCACTGAAATCAAATATCTTTTAGAAAACACTCGGGGAAAGACAGGCAGGGGCTGAGGGGAGGAGGGAATGGAGTGGGACCGGGAGGCTGGTGGCTTGAGGGAGGTGAAGTGAGGTGAGGAGAAGTTTGCAGGGACAAGCTATCAAGGGAGAGTCGCTGAACCCCCGAGCTGGACTAGAGTCTTGGGGGCAGAGGGGCTGTGAAATGCGGCACATGTTTTTCCAGGTTCTACTGGCTCAGAGCTTGTCAGCCCACACCCTAGCCAGGCTGCGAAGCCCACCTAAGGGGTAGAGCTTCTCCACTGGCTTCCTAGGGGAACCCTCATCCTGGATTTAGACCCCAGACAAGGCGCCAACCCAAGACAGATGCCAGCTCTAAGTTTCCCCCAAGCGAATACATCCAATGGGCAGGCTGCTGAGAAGTTGAGTGCTAACGAGACCGTCTTGGAATCAAATACTATTACAACACACCCAGACAGCTGACATTTTTAAAGCAATTGCAGGGTGGATTTCACCAAGGAGTTGTCCCATGTGGTCCCCACCTGGACCTGCTGATGGAGAGCCCCTTTCGATGTCTGTGCTCTGCAGGCAAGGAAACAGAGACCCAGGAGTGTAAGAATCCACAGCAAGAATCCCCCAGAGCCAGGAGGAGGACCAGGCACAACTCCTCACCAGTACAGGTTTTATATTCAATTCTTTATAAAGAGAATAATCAATCCCCCCCCCCAAAAAAAACCCCAGATTTTCATATACGGGTTGGCTTAGAGCAAGACGGACCCTCGGACATGGCCCACATCCCTCCCTCATTGATTCCAGAGCCAACAGCAGCTTCCAGGTAGAGGCTGAGCCAATGGAAGCCATGCCTGACCTCTTCCCTCAGAGTTGCTAGATCCCCCAAAGCATGCAGCGGTCTCTTTTAAGGTTATTCTACTTAAGAAAGGTAAATCTGTAAAAGGCCTCCAGAGTGCTGCATAGAAGAGGGGAAGCAGTGTTCAGAAGTGTAGGGAAGATAGAGAGGAAAGGGAGGCTGGCAGTCACATTCTCCTCTTCCCCAGCCCCCTCCAAGACCCAGAACCCCACCCCCACACCCCGCTCTCAGGCCTGAGGCCCACTGTTGAATCTTAAAGAGGGGAGCAGCCCCTGCGAAGACAGGGGGAGGCAGAGAGCCATGCTGGTCCCTGGGGTCTGAGCTCCTGCACATGAAGGGGGGGCACCCAAACAAAAGCAGGAGCCAGGGCAGCTGCCAAGAGCCCCTGCCTGGCAGGGACCCAGGCTCCTCAACAAGGCCTGCACCTCCTAAGGGGGCCGGTCCCCACGGAGCTTCAGCTCCATACTGTGGGACGAGACTAAGACTAAGTGCGGCACTCTGCTTTGTCCACACTGGGAGCCTTTGTGGCACCTTCCCCCATTGGGTTTAGGACTGCCAGCCCCAGTGACGGTGTGGGGGAGGGGAGTGTGCTGGTGGCCGCCCCTTCCTCCTCCAGGTAGAGCTCCCTAACAGGCTCCTCCAGGCTATCCCCTGGAGGGTTCCCTGTCTGCTCCTGCCAAGAACCCCGGATGCCCTGAGCTGCCACCCTAATTAGAAGCCATCCTGTGCCCTGTTCTGTGTCCGATAATGTCCTGGACCAACCACAGGGCTATTTACAGCAGGGGTGGTCAAGGTTGGCGCCCACCCTGCACGCTGCCCCACCTGAGGCTGCATTTCTCTCAGGCCTATGTCCCCCCACTGTCTGGGACACACAGCATCCAGCTTACTTCTCTTAACCAGCTGGCTGGGTGCCTCGGCTGCAGCTGCTGCTCAGCTGTGTACCTGGCCACCTGCTTATCTGCCATCAGTAACCTGCATCGTTCCCTATCTGGGGGGCCGCTGGAAAGGACCCCCACTCTCTTCTCAGCACTGGGTAGTACCTGAAGAAACTCTTCAGTGTTGCAAGATGGTCCAGGGATTTCGAGTGGTGGTCCCCACTTCCGCACCTCTCCCTCTCCCTGCCCTGCTCTGCAGCTCACAGTCCTGGGGGCAGGGGCCTGGGTGTGAAGCCTCCCCTCTTCCTGACCTACCCATGGGGGGAAGACATGGGGAAGCTCCAGGCTGTGGGCCCAGCAACCCTCAAACCAGCTGTGTGACTGAGGGGTGGGGGGGAGAGTCCTCTCTCTTCAACACTACAGAACTCAATTTTGTTACCCTTAAAATTCAGGGGTACACTGAGAGCGATGCAGCTTCCTTCTGCTCTCAGTGCCTCAGATGCAGTAAAGAGAGGTCCCCGGCTCGACCCTGTGCCCTCACAGTCAGCTCCCAGAACAAGGCAGCAGCTCCCAGCCTCACAGACGTAAGAGCAAGGAGTCTCTTCAAGGCTCGGATAACCTTATGTTGGTTCCCAACAGCATACAGAGTGGGGGGGTCAACAGACCAGCACTAAAGCATGTTTCTGAGGGCCTCTGTGCCTCAGTTTCCTCACCTGTGGACCCCAGGATGCTCCGGAGGGGCAGAAAAAGCCCGATGTTGGAGGCAGGGGTGCTGTTCAGACACTCGCTTGGGTCACACACTATGCAGAGGAAGACCAAATTTGTGTAGAGTCAAAATGAACCAACACAGTCTTTCAGCAGGTCTAATGCAGCCCACTGTTAATCCAGAAAAGTGGGCTGTTTCCCCACTTGATCCCCCAATGGGGTTAAAGGGGTTGACTTTCCCATCTCAAAGAGGTTAAAAGAAGTGACTCATGAGAAACGCAGTTAAAAGGCCGTGGGCTGTGTAGACATAGGGGTATTTGAAGAACTGTTTCCAGAGTTTCCCGTTTACAGGTGTAGACACTGGGCTGAGCTGAGGTGAAGAGCGGGGACCTGGGACGGAAACCAGAGGGACAGGACCTCCACTTTCCGTAGCACGAGAAGGTCCAAGTCACCTACTGACAAAGCACCTTAAATCCAGGTCCTCTTTCCCAGCAGGTGCTGGGAGGAGAATGGGAGGGGTGCCCCCAGGGCTCTTAAAGGCTGGGTTGGGCTTCCAGAATCCCTTTCCTAGTGAGGAACCACATTCCAGTCCCACCCTTCCTGTTCTCTCCCAGCCCCTCCCCAGCATCGCTCCACCAGCCCACACCTCTCTTCCTGCCTCCTCCGGCTTCTGGAAGGATCCCAGGGCCCAGGATCAGAAAAACTGACCTGAAACAATTTCCACTGACTCCCCTGGAAAGCTGGGGAAGGGAAGAAACACACACACATACACACACACACACACACACACACACACAATACCCATTCCCCCAACGTGGTAACCACAAGAGTCATCAGCCCGAGCTGACCCACAGACGAGGAGACCTGGAACAGTGCTGTCCAAATCGTGAGAACCACAGGGCATTTTAAATTTCCTAGTAGCCACACTCAAGAAGGTAAAAAGAAGAATGTGTAATATGTTCTGTTTAACCCCCTATATCCAAAATGTTACCTTCTCAACATGCAATCATTATTCAAAACCTATCACTACATGATTTTACACTCCTGTAATCATCCTAGCAAGTCTGCAATCGGGCGTGTGTTTCACACTCAGAACCCGAGGCTCACGTTGCCACGTGGGACGGTGCAGCTCTAGAGGCGAAAGAGAAGTAAAGGGAGGAGAAAGGAAAGGGAAGCGAGAGGGTGGCAAGAAGGGGACCTGGAAGGGGCAAAACATCCTCAAGGTGATAGCAGTGTGGTGTCCACCTGCCGGGAAGCAGGTGAAGCGTTCATTGCGTGTCACTCTGGACCTTAATGTCTCTGACCTTTGCCCCCCCACACTCCATGGGCTCCTGAGAGGTAGGGGAGCCTCCCAAGCCTGCCCCTCCCAGGGTGCAGAGGGCTTGCCCCAAAAGGAGGACCTTCCGAAGAGTGCCATGCCAGTTTCCCAGGGCCCGCGTGGGTCCCTAATGGAGAACTTCCCACTTTTGCCTTCTTGATACTCCTCGTCTCCTGTAGGAGGAGAGAGCTAAGCAGGAGCTGGAGGCTGCGAACCTGCATACAGGGTGTGTGAGAGAGGATGGACAGGCACTCCCAGGTGCAGGGGCTTCACCTGGGATGCACAGGAGGACTCCTAGAGTCTGGGCCCCCATGGAATCACAAGCACATGCCCTGGCCTGGGGAAGTCCGCAGAATGCGGGTATCCTTCCAGGGGTCTGAGACGCCCAGTGAGAAAGACCTGGCCCCGAACTCCTTCGGTGAAGCCTCCGCAGGTGTACAGGCATCTTACCTTCCTTCAGCATCCCCACTTTGAGGCATTTCATGAAGCGGCAGGCCTGGCAGGACTTACGCCTCCGTTTCGTGATCTCACACTCGTTGGTGGCTGGGCAGCTGTACTCGATGTTCCCTGCAACCAGACACAGACAGGGTTGCCAGGTGCTATCCAGGGCCCCACCTGCCGGCCAAAGACCTACACCGTCCCCCATGCTGAGGTTCCCACAGGGCAGCAGTTCTCAAAGTAGGTACTTGTCAAAATGTTCCCAACACTCTTAAATGTAAAGACCCCAGTTTCCAAGGTCTGGGTGGGTCGGGCAGCCAGAGCTTTGAAGAACGGTCACCCACTGGGCTGGGACATCAAAACTCATGGAGGGGCTGTCCTCAGGTTTCATTGTACCTCAGTCTCCCCATGTGGCACATGGAAACCATTTTCCGTTGGATTTTCTGAGAACACACACGAGCCAGGTTCTACCACTCACGAAGCGCTTCACAGCAATGAAATTACTGAGTCCCCATGACGACGCAACTAACTGTGTACTGAGTACTCTCAATGGCTTGGTGAGTGCTCTTGTCCCCACTTTGTACTGGTGAGGAAACTGAGGCTCAGAGAGGTTGATGTGCCCAGGAAACCTCAGATCTCTCTCTCTCTCTCAAGTCCAGGTGGCCCAAACCTTTTCCCGCCCCATTTCCTGCAGGGAGCAGGGCGGGAGGTCAACCTCTGTGCTTGAGGATGGGAGGGGACAGGGCGAGAAGGGATAACGATTCTGCGTGATCCTCTCCTCTGTAACCCAACCCTACCCATGTCTTAGGTCACTCTGGCTTGTGTGGCTTCTTGGGAAATAATTGCAACACTCACATAAGCATGGTGAAATTTAAAAGATAAATGGAAAGGAAGAAAACCCACGCATACACTGATTTGTCCAAGTCTACCCTGGCTTCGAAGCTCTGAGAGGCTGGCCCGGGCCACACCCTGCCTCAGCCCCATTGCTCTGCACAGGTATCAGTGCCTGGAAGTCAGTGACCTCGGCTCCCAGGCCTTTGCCCCCGCTGCTTGGAACAGGCACTATTCTGCTCCCTGCACCTCCTTGCCTGGCCTGCGTGCATCTCCGGGCCCCATGTAGGTGGGTGTTCCTTCTCTACCCCATCAGCTGTGTTGCAGCTGTCTCCTCCCAGACCAGCTCCTCTCCGCAGTTCCAGTGCCTGGCTCACAGTAGGGGCTCAGTGCGCCCTGACCGCTAACACTAACCAGAGCTTACTATGAAGCAGCCACAGTTCCGCTTTCCATACATTGAAACTTTCATTTTTCCAACAACCCTGGAAGTAAATGTCCTTCTCTCCACCTTACAAATGAGCAAGGTGAGTAGAGTCCAGGATGAGGCGGAACAAGGACTTGAACCTAAGTGGTTTGGTTCAGTGTCTGCTCTGAACCACTGCGGGGAGGTCCCAGGGCCCTCTGTGGCCCTAGGTAACTGCCACCTCAGGATGCTGCGCGCACGCTACTAACTTTTCCCGTTCCCTGGTCACAGCGGCACAGCCGGTCTGTCACGCCTTGAAGGAGGATAGGTTCCGGGGTTCTCAGGACTGCTGTTCCAGCAGAGGGTCAGCAAGTGTCTGCTGATGTGACACTGGTGTCCTCCCAGGATGAGAGGACAGAGCGTTCACGAGAACTCAGGCCATAGTCTCCACCCTCTGTGTGTGTGTGTGTGTGTGTGTGTGGAGAAGGAGAGAGAAAGAGAAAGAGAGATAGAGAGATACCGTATTTCTAATTTTATTTATTTATTTATTTTTTTGTTCCTTTCAATTTGTTTTATGGCCCCCGCGGCTGACTGCCAGCAAAGCCAGGCTGGTGGCCTTGTAATTTCTGTAAGAGCCTCCCCGATAAAGCGATGAGATTAATTCATCAGAATTCCTGTGGTCCCTTGGGGGCAGTCTAGGAGAGCTCAGGAGCAGGGAGAGGCGTCTGTCACTCACACACACACACCATCACCACCCCCAAGCTCAGGAGTAGCAGGTTCAGGGGCAGGCTCTCCTAGGACGGGGCCATGGTCAATGGCCAGCGTAACTTCAAGGTTCTAACCTGGCAGTGTGCCCAGGACAGACACACTCAGACTCTACTCCAGGCAAGTCACCTAACCTCTCTGGGCCCCAGTTTCTTCATCTGTTAACTATGTGCAGCATGCTCCCACGTCACAAAATCGTGTGGATTAGGTGACAGAAAGCATGTAAAGGGCTTGGTGCTGTGTATGCACTGGCAAACAGGCAACCGAGGTTACTACACTTATTTTTACATCTAGACAGGGCTGCCAGGACACAAAGAGCCAGAAGATTCCTGGGGAAGTCTTTTGTAGGTGTGAGACCTGAAGCTAGCCACCCATTCGGACCATTAAGGACATTAAGATGGGCCTTCCAGAACCCTCTCTCACAGTGAATGCCATGCGCACTGTGGGAGGGAGGCAGGAACATCCAGAACCTGACCTGGACTTCTGTGTGACCTTGAGGCAGATGGCAAACCTTCTTTGACCCTGTGCCCCAGGAGAAGGGCACCCGCACCAGTTTGCTGTCCTTGAACAGCAGCAAGGAATGGCTGTCCTCTCTTAGGGCTCAGGGATGGGGCTGCGGGCTAACGACAGAGCCTGCATGGGCTGGGCTGGTAGTCACCTGGTTCCACTCCCTGCTTTATCTCACTCCTGGAGCACAGAGACTATGCCTTTCTGCTCTGCTGGTCCACTGACCTCAGCTTTCCTCCCTCCCCGCTAGCTTCCCCACTCGCTGGATGATCTCATCCTGCCACTGGCTTCAGCTATCCTGGAATTGGCACGGATAGGCAGCCAGACTCACTGCCTGAGCTTCCCACCCTTATATCCGTCTACCGCTGCTTTCTCACACTTCCTCAAACTGAACCCATCCTCACCCAGCCTGTACCTCTTACTGTATTCCCTGTTTCAGCAAAGGGGCCACTGGCTACCCCACCACCTAGGTCAGACACTGAGGTGGCATCCTGGACACTTTAAAGGTCCTTTTTATCCCATACCCCTGACATTTCCTCCCTCCTTCCCCTTCTGCCTTGGCTAGTTTCAACTCTCAGCATCTCTTGCCTCACCTCTGATGTGCTGGCCTCCTCTGTCCCATCCCCACTTCCACCCCACCTCTGGGGGGACATTAGTAACTTCCCTGTGCAAAATCCCTCGATGGACTTCCAGTTCATCATGGCACACTGAACACATATGTCTGTGGACCTTCCCAGAAGCCCACTAAAGGGCAGTACAGGAGTGCAAACTGTCACAGAAGAAAGGAGGGAACAGAAACCAAAGTCACTAACAAGGGGGATCCAGATAAGCAGTAAGCCCTTGGTCCTACAGAACTTCAGAAAACCTCAGATGTTAAAGACTCAAGACTCAGCAGAAGGTAGAGTGAAGTATGGGGCGGGAAATGAGAATTTGCTGAAAGGCTGTACTTAAGGAGTACTTATCTGCCACTCCATGTGGCCACCAAGTGTCTCCCCATGACCTGTGCAGGAGAAGCCAACTTAATCCCTGGAGAATATACCAAGTGAAGTCTGGACTCAGGAACCCCAGTTGAGGGCAAAAGGGAAGTTGAGGCTGAAAAGAGGATGACTGAATATTGCACACTGAACAGAGAGACCGCCCAGCCCACCCCCAAGCCCACTCCCAGAATTGTAGCAGCCAGAGGTACACACCACCTCCCCCCAACCTGAAGATCGGAGTTTGTAGGGTTCTCCTCGGAGAATGAACAGCATTGGAGAAAAGCCCAGCAGAGAAAGATAAGCCAAGGGGCTGTTCCTTGTACAGTTTTTACCCCTACTGGCATTTCAGACAGTCAGGATCACCATGCGTTTATGGAAAGCCTTAATATGAAAGACCAACCAAAACAAATGGGGGAGAAGCATGCGGGAGGAAACCAGGGCCAACCAGGAAGCAGAAACACACCGCCGGAAGCAGTGATCTGTGCGCTGTTGACCCAAGAAGAAAAGATACTGCGTTCATGAAACAAGAACAGTGTGCAAAATATAGAAAGTATGAAGTATGAAGTGGGGCTCATAGAAATTAAAAGTACGAAAGTCACAAAAAAGTCAGAAGAATTGTCTAAGGAGTTACTTTCTCTAGAACAGACCAAAAATCAAAGAGATGTACAACAGGCTAGAAAAGATGTAAGAATTAGAAGATTGATCCTGGAAGTTCTATCCGTCAGGAGTTTCTGAAAGAGAAATTGCTGGTGAGGAAGTTATCACAAAGGGGGAAAGGAAGAGAGAGAGGGAGGAGAGAAGAAAATTTCTAAGGCCTGTAGAATATGAGTGTCCGGACCAGAGGGCCTGCTGAGAGCCCAGAAGAATGAATGAAAAAAGACCTGGACAAAATTATAGAGGTGGAGAACAAATTAGCTGCCGGGGGGTTGGGGGGGATCCTCTCTAGCCGGGGGTGAGGCTATGAACGAGCAGTGCCAGGAGGCCCAGGTTCTGGACCTGTTGGGGATCTCGGCTGTGGAGGTTGGTGGTCACAGGCATCTCAGTGGTGAAACTGCATAGAAACACGCGCACGCGCGCACACACACACGAGCATGTACGGCTGGTGAACTCTGAGTAAGGCAGGTGGATTCTGTCAACGCCAGTGTCCTGGCTGTGACAGAATGCCAGGCTTACGTAAGATGGGGAGGCGGGGGGGAAGGTGTGGCATCTGCGTCTATGGGATCTCTCTGCACTATTTCTTACAACTGCCTGAGGATCTACAATCACACCAAAACAAAAATATGAAATTAATAAATAATAAAAAGACCTAAACCACGCAACATAGATTTTTATCATAAAATTTCAATCATGAGGACAAAAAAGAAGAGCCTAAGAAGTTGCAGAGGGAGTAAAAAAGAAGTCAAATGCAAGGGGCCAGGAGTAAGACTGGCCACCGCATCTCAGACCACCAGGAAGCAGACCACCAGGAAGCAGACCAGGAAGCAACGCACTGTGCACATACTCACTGCTCTTCACTACGTGGCACTCTTCCCTGACTCCGTTCATCTGTCTCTATTGTCTACTCTGTTCTCTGCAGTTTCTCAGCACCTAGAACTGTGTCTGGAAAGGAGTGAGATCTCCACATACATTTTCCAACTAAGTAAATCAAATTTCTTTTTTAACCCTCACCAGATATGTTTTGTTTTGTTTTTTAATTTTTAGAGAGGAAGGGAGGGAGGGAAAGAGAGAGACATCGATGTGAGAGAGAAACACAGATCAGCTGCCTCCCATATACGCCCCAACTGGGGATCGAACCTGCAACCTAGGTATGTGTCCTGACCGGGAATTGAACCCACAACCTTTTGGTGTATAGACAGCACTCTGACCAACTGAGCCACCTGGCCAAGGCTGAATTAAATTTCTTGACAGAAGCACTAGAAGCTAGAAGACAAAGCAGCTTCATCCCTCCCTTCTCTGAAACTCCTCCTGGCAAACCTTCTATATCCTTGGAGCCTGGGTCTCACATGGTCTTCTTGGTGATGCTCTCTTCCCTTCTGCCCCAGGTGGGCTCACATGCTCCTCAGGTTTGCCCTACGGGCCTCATCCATCATTCGTCTCCTCCACCCTCCCCCACACACTTAACGCAGCTAGCTTAGTGTTTCATAATCACGGTTTCACGGTTGCCCTCCCTCCTGAGCTGTGTGCTTACTGGAGACAAAGGTCGTTAGGTCTTTCCTTTTTGTATCTTGAGTATAGTGCCTGAAACCTGAAAACACCTGTCGATCAAAGCAAATGAATTGAAAGCAAGAACCCTCGCCCTCAGAGTCCTAGAGTTCAAAAGTAACCTCTCGGTTGTCAAAGGCAATCACTTCCCTTGGGTCCTCCCTGTCCAGGTCCTTCCTGAAGCCAGACACTGCTCACACCTCTTAAAACCCACTCCTCTGTGAGATGCCACCTCCCTTCTCTCTGTGGGGACTTGCAATGTATCTGATCACGTCTGGATCCCTCGCATCGAATCCCAGATGCTTTGGATGCTGAGGCTGCGGCATTATTTTCTGTCCCACCAAGAAGGGAAGGGGAAAAAGCTGCCAATCCAACCAGGACTGCACTTCCTTGCCACAAGCATTTTCATTTCTTTCTTATTAGAAGAGATCCTTGACATTTATATAGATACAGATTTGATCTCATGGCATTCTTGTGCATACGTGAAAGAGAAAACTGGGAAGTGGGGGGGGGGGACACTTCCCGGAGTGTGATTCTCTGGAATCATTTTTGACCAGGGTCATTGTTTGCTCATTTTTGTGTAGAATCTCCCTCTCTGCTGACAAAGAGGCAGTGCTTCTTAAGCAGGGCCTGTGTGTCTCAGGGTTTCCTTCCAGGTCACTGGCCCCTTTCTGCAAGCTTTAACGTGCCTGTGAGGGCAGTGACAGCCACTTACAGCTGTCACCTAGCGGTCACTGACTGGCACACAGTCCGACTCAGGGGTGGGGCGTGGAGAAAGCATGCATCTTGGAACGGATGGAATATGGTACCTCTCAGTCTCCTTCAAGGCTCTTATTCCCCACCACCTTCTGTTCCCCTCTGCTCCTGAACTGTTTCCCCAGGAACAGGCTCTCCAGGAGGGCGTGTTAAACCAGGTCACTGGCCCCGCCCGCCCCACAGCCTCTCAGATTCAGCAGGTCTGGGGTGGGGCCAGAAATTTGCATTTCTCACGAGGTTCCAAGTGAAGCCTGTGCTCCAGGGCTGGGACCACACTCTGAGAACCACAACCCTAAAAGATCTCATTAGACCCCAAACCCCACCCAGATTCCGCTCTTGGCCTCCAGGCCCTGATTTCCAAGTCTCCGGGGTAAGTCCTGTGAACTGATCAAACTCAACATGTACCAAACTTGACCCATTATCCCAACCCCTTCCTGGCTTCCTGCCCCCTTTCCACCAGGAAAATCCTTTCTGGGTTTCTTTTCCCTGCCGGCCTCGCTATCTCCGAAATCAGTCACCTACAATGAGACTCAGTCTCATATCCAGTCACTATTCTTTCCACCCCGACTCCCCCTTTCAAAAGTTTCTCAAGTCCAGCCTGTCCTTTAACTTCTCTGCCGCTGTCCTGGTTTGGAGGCTTCTAACTAGGTCTCTTCCCTGGATTGCCACAATCACCTCCTAACTGGTCTGCCTGCCCCTGGACTCCGCCAAGTCCAGATCCTCTTCCCTATCATTCCCAGAATCATCCAGCTCAAAGGCGATTTGGCTCACTCCCTGCTCAAAAACCTTCATGGGCTTCCTGCTGTTGAGCATTAAAAAACAAAAACAATTACTATTCATTTCATGGTTATCATATGCCAGGCAATAAACTAGACACGTTACAAGTATGTCTCATTTAATTTCTCGTAACATTCCGGAGCAGGAACTCTTTATTAGCCCCATTAGTCCCATTCTTGACAAGGAAATTAAGGCCCCGAGGAGCTATGGAACTTGCCCAGGTTGGCACAACTAATCGGGAAGCTGGGGTTCTGGGCCGCGTGAAGCAGCCCTGACGGGGGATGGCCGCTCTACACCCGTCCCTCCCACAGCCTGGGAAGCCCTTCAGCAGCCAGCCCGTCATCTGCCACTGAGCCCCCACTTTCTGTAGCAGAACACATCCATCTCCTCCGGGGCCTGCTCTCGCCCTGTGCTGTGTTTCCTGCCACCCACGTTCACCCTTCACTCCTACTTAAATGCCCGTCCTCTGGGGAGCCCTCCTCGCTCTGTCTGACCTCTGCGTCTCACCGGACTCACTCGCCAGCTGTGTCTCTGAAGAGAGAAATCGTGACTTGTTCTCCCTCTCATTCCTTCAGTGCCTTCCAGACAGCGACCAGTTTGTGGGTTTGTTGACTCTTATATAGACGAGGAAACTGAGGCCAGAGGGCCCACATCCCTGCCCAAGGTCAACCAGCTGGCATGTGGTATCCCACACCTGACTTTCACCCACTCCTGGCTTTGTCTCTGTGCCCCTGTTGTCTGGTGTCCCCTGGGATCCTCCAGCCTTATTCTCCAGGACAAAAGGCCTGGAGGCGGTCCAAGACAGAATAACCCATCAATCATGCCCCTGCCCGTCTCCACGGGGAGTTTCCTTCCAAGCCTGCCTCTGGGCCCCGGGTGAACAGAGGAAGCATGGTGCCAGAGCCTCTTGCTCACTTGCTCTTCCTCATCTAAAGTCACAGACCCAGGAGCTGCTCAAGGGGCCTCCCACTGGCCTGCCAAGTTGGCCACATGCCCTGGGAACTTAAGGAGGGGTCCAGGGTGGCTTTACCCTCTGCACAGCCCCTGGGGCCATGCATCGCATGTTCATTTATTCGTCAGCAGCTTTTGTTCCACCTAGAAGCAAATCCAAGTGTGGCACTCGCCGTGGCCCCGTGACTTTGCCAACCTCTCCTGCCCATCTCCTTCCGCTCTGCCCTCACTCACATGCTGGCCTTCCTTCTGGTCCTGAAACACCGTGCTCTTCCCTCTGCCTGAAGGGCTGGTCCCAGGAGGCTTTCACATACTTCCCCTTACCTCGCAAGCCACTTGTTAGCACGGCCTGCCCCCACCCTCCATCTATGTGAGGTCCCCTCTGTCAATCACCTTTGGTCTCTGGTTTTTCCCTTCGCAATACTAGCCTCAGTCTGTCGTTGTGCTTCTTTATTTGTAATCGTATTTCCTGTCCACCTTCCTCGCTAGGAGACAAGGCCACCAGGGGAGGGCCACTGCTCCATTTCAGCTCCCAGGACAGCGGCAGGGACTGAACCACTGCTTCATGAGCTCACACGTAAGGCAGGAGCTTTCCCCAGATGTTGTCCATCAGGAAACGAAGTTGCTGAGTATCTGAGTCCTTAAGAAGCCTCATATCAGAGGTGCTGTGTCAGTCACTTTACATGGAACAACTACAGTTTGAGAAGACAGCAACCGACGCCGAGTCACCCCAGTGAACCGACAAAGGGGGCCAAGAAATTTTACACAGAGTCAGCTGTTCCTGAGAATAGGACCTCACAGTGACGGACGTTCAGTGTCAGATCGGTCCAGGCCAGACACGCTGCGGAAACCCTGGCCGCAAGCTGGCACAGATGAAGAGAACTGTCCTGATGGTCTAGAGTCTGCACTTAAGGCTCAAAGGAGAAGTTTTAGGGACAGACGCCCAAACATGCTCGTAAAATCTCAAGTAATGGAAATGGACGGGAAGGGGGTGTGCTCTGAAGTCCGGTGTAAAGTGACTCAAAAAGCAGCCCCAGGGCAGGCACAGACGCTGTTATCAAGGATGCACGTGAAAAGTTCGATAAGCTTGCTTTCCACAACGTGTAGAAAAAGACTTTTCAAAAAATACATAGTTTTACACAACGTGACTTAAAATGCAATATAACAAAAATTAACATGCTGTCGTGAGTAGACATTGGACTATTTTATCTAGATCCCTAAAAGTTTATACACTCAAACCTTTGGTTTGTCCTCACTGGGGACCACTTTGGAGATCTTCTTCTACCAGACACCTCGAGAATTTCCTATGTGTCCAGTACTGTGGACGCACGTGGGGCTCAGTGGAAAACCAAGGTATATGGAAGGTTGTTCCCGGAGTGCCTACAGTCTCCCTGGGGAAGTGGACAAGTAATTGCAATAACCGCAGTGTGGCAAGTCTTGCTGGTGTGCTGGGAGATTTACAGGAGCACTCCTTAGGGGCACTGCACATGGCAAATGAGAGGAGGAAGTCCAAGAAGACTTCCTGGAGGAAATGCCAGCTAACTTGCTATCTAATGGACAAAAGTAGGGACTAGAGGTTGGGACAAAGAGCAAAGAGAAGACTAGAAGACCATGTACGAAGTCTAGAAATTGAAAGCATGGGACAAGTTCTGGGAACTAGAAAACAGAGCAGTCAGGCCGACCTTCAGCCTGTAAGGGAGAGGAGCACAAGATGAGGCCGCAAGGTCATCATGGGGCGACCGCAAAGGACGTCGTCGACCACGTGCAGGAGCTTTGATTCTACCCACAAGAAGACAGAAGAGTGACGCGTCCATGGGTGCATTCGGAAAGGTGTCTCTGGCAGCACTGAAGACAACAGACTGGGAAGGGGTGAGCCTGGCAGCTGAAACCAGGGGGATGGAGGAACCGGTTGGGTGGGGATGGAGGGGGCATTAGGGGCAGGAAACAAAGTTAGAGAAGAGACCCATTTCCGGCTTCAATGCTGGAGGAGTGATGGGGACCGAACTGGGAATGCAAGGAGAAACATTTGATGGTCAGCACTTGTTGCCTTTGGGGGGCTCCTGGGACACCTGCGTGGAAATGTTCATTGGATGTCAAAGGAGCTGGAACTTGGAGAAGCTGAGGGCAAGAGCAGTGGATCCGGCACTCTCATCCTGATCCCAGGGCCAGTTGAAGCCAGTGGCAGGAGGAGATTTTAACCACTTAAGGAGAGGCTTAGAAGGTGAGTTAAGAACTGAGAGGAGGAAGAGAAGGGGACCACTGGAAGCTGAAGTTTGAGAGGAGATTTCTTTCTTTCTTAACTGGAGATAGGTATTTAAATGCTGAAAGAGAGAAGGAGACTGTAGAGAGTGAGAAGAAGATAAAAAGAGGAGATAATGGATATCTCCTACTTCCCCTGGGAAGTAGGGAGGAGACGGATTCAAAGCCAGGCAGCTCGGGGCCTGGGGGAGGAGACACCTTCCAGCAGTGACTGCGTGGCTATAAATAACTGTGCAATCAATGAGTGGAAGGCACTGCAGATGTGGGAGAGAGTGTGTTTTGGTGACAACAAGCTGAGGGAGTTCCCAGCTGAAGCTTCTAGTTTCTCAACTGAACAGGAGTCAGGGTCAATGCTGAGAATGAGAGAGGACCATGTCAAGGAGTAGGGCTTGGAAAAGGCCCCAGGGCGGCTCCCCAAAGTCCTCCTCATTGCTTTGGTACTCGTTACACAGCTTTCTGTTCCTGTGGAGGTCAGTGTCACTGCCCAGAACTCAGCACTCAGCCCTAGGGTCCAGAGGCCACAGAAAGGGACTCCATCTCCTAGGGGCAGAGGCACGCTGCTCTGAAGGAGAGAGTTGATGTAGAAGCCCAGAGAGGTCCGCACACTCAAGTACAAGGAGACACTGACCGGCCTAACCCAGTTCCTGGCAAGCAGAAGACCTCCGGGAGAACTAGATCACATCTGGCTGTCTCAGGCCAACTCCTTTTCCTGGAAGTGGTGCCTTAGCCAAGGCGCGCCTTGTATTCTATGCCCCCAGGGCAGATCAAGGCTTTTGATAGGCACATTTTTTTCCTTTAGATATGCTAGTAAATTCAATCAGGTAGAGGGTTAGCTCCTTTGGACCCTTTGGAGCTCAGGAAGGTGCCTTTTTTCCCTAGCTCTGAGCTCGTCTACTGTGGGTGACTGTCACCACAACCCCCAGCAGCGACAGGCAACTCCTCTCCGTAGCAAAGAATCTGGCAAAAGTTGTAGTAAACACTGAACAGGCAGGGGCACCGCATCTACCTTGTTTGATGCTGTAGTGAAGGGCATGTCCATGTCTCTGTAAAGGGCCAGACAGTCAAGGTTTTAGGCTCTGTGGCCAGGGGGTCTGTGTCCCCACGACTCGGTGCTGCTGTTGGATCATCAAAGCAGCCATCGACTATGCGAAAACCAATAGGTGTGGCTGGTCCCAATAAACTTGATTTACAAAAGCAGGTGGCCAGCCGGCAGCCTCCCCTTTCCCCACCTCTCCTACCCCCTCCAGCCACCCCTAGCACAGCCAAGCACACAGTCAGGGCTCAGTAAGTATTGGTAGAGAAGGAATGACTGAGGCCTCTCTCCCTAAATCTGTCGTGACCTCCTTGCTTCTGCCAAGCTTCTTTCCACATCGGTGCCGTCACTGAGTTGAGCAGACTAACGTGACCTAAGGAGGGAGGCGGGTGTGAGCGAGTGTGATTTTCAGAGCTCTCCGAGCGTTCACTTATTTGTGAATGGATCATTCCATGACAAAAGACCCTCAGAGAAAAAGTCGTTGGACCTTGGAAAATATCCTTCTTAATTGGGTAGGTGCTTAGGAAGCTGCCCAAGGCCACGCCCGCAGACTGAGCTGCCCTAAGCTCCGGGACGGCAGGCCTCACTCCTCCCTAGCTTCCCTGCAGCTCCTTCCTCAGAGCAGCAGCTCCAGAGATCTCACTCAGTTCTCAGCTGGGCCCTGCGACCGTCCCATTAGCGACAGGCTATTTTTTTCCCCCTCTTCTACACTTTAACTTATTTTTTCCCAATTTTTCTACAGGGATTCCACTCAGAAACAACAGAATTAGAGTCTTTTTAGAACAAAACCGAAGAGTTAACCAAGTACGCCGAGTTTACTTCTCCCTGCTCTAGATAAAAACCTCCTTCTGGCGACAAACGCGAAACTCTCCTTGGGAGAAAGAGGAGAGACGAGTTCAGTTTTGAGGGCTCTAAAAGGCTGCCGTTGGCCGTTTGACTTCTGGGAAGAGATCATCATCCTATTCGTGGTAGCAAATAATTAAGACTATTTACAAATCCTCCTCCTGATGTGCTGAGGACGTTCTCAGCACCGGTCCTCCGTTGAGAGTGTAAGTGGGGTTTCTGCATCTGCACCTGCCTCTGCCTATAGCACATTCGATCCGGAACTCTCTGGCTCATTCGAGAACATGATAGGGAGAAGGAACAGTATTTGACTCCTGAAAAGCAATGTTTCAAAACTGACTTTAGAGTCAATCCTACCACGATCACTTTCCAGTTTGTGAAGAAAAAAAATATGCTATTTCAGTAAATTACACTGGTTTAAACATCTCATGTCAAATATTGATGATATCGATTAGAAATCGGACTGGAGGTTTTTCAACCCGGGCGGGGGCAGGAGCCAGAACCACCGTGCGATGCTTTTCAAGTCTAGAGATGCCAGGGCCTCGTCCCAGACTCGGCTGAGTGGGTGCTGTGATTGTTCTACCCACGCCTGACACTGCAGGAGGAAGCTCAGCTCCGCAGGCCCAGCCGTCTCTCTGGGCCTGTGCCTCTGCCTTGAGCTTGATTACAGCCCATCATCACCTCCAGTTTAACTAGGGGTCGCTTCCAGAGGGGACCCATCAGGGCGCTGGCACACCTTCATCAGAGTGACTCGCTCCACTACCCATTGAAAGAGGCAGCCACCCCATAGCCACTGGGACACGACTCAGCTGACACACAGATGCATCGGAAAAACCCTAGAAAACAGGCCACACTGGACGGGGTGAATGGCCCGGGGAATGATTCCTTGCTCAGCCAGCCTGAGCCCACACGAAAAAGCCATGTTTCACTTGTGTAATAAGGAGGGGTGGGGGAGAGAAAGACCTTCTATATTTCGAGAGGTTTGTAACTACAGGGCAAAAAATGCTATTCCCCCCCAATCAGCTTTTTGAGGGGCACACATTTGACAGTGTCCCCCATCCCAGTGAGGGGCGCAGCCGTGATGAGGCAATCTGTGAGACAGAACAGGGGGCCAATGAATCTCTGCTCCCAGCACCCAGACCTGACCCGGCAGCTTGGGGGTTCATGTGGTTGCCTGTTGGGCCGCAGGCTGGGGCGCCCCCTCCCACACCCAACCCTGGGCCCCGATCAGCAGCCACGCACCTTGGATGGTCCTCTTGAAGAAGGCCTTGCAGGCCTCGCAGGAGGCCACGCCGTAGTGGTAGCCAGAGGCAATGTCCCCACACACGAGGCACAGGCGCTTGGGGATGGCGTTCAGCATGTACTCACACTTGATGGCCGAGTCCTCCATGATGCCACTGGCACAGTCCTCGTAGCTCTTGCGACACGGGGTGCCTCCCAACCCAGTGCCTGCAAACATGGGTGGTGAGTCTAGACCATTGGCGTGGGCGCCCAGGGCCAGGCCAAAGGCGCCGCTGGTGTCCGACGAGCTACTGGGGCTGTGGTGGCTGAGGGCATCGATGCCCGAGCACGGGCTGGACGGCTCCGTCTTGATGAAGGAGCCGCAGCTGGAGCCCAGGTGCCGGTCGTCCGCGGACATTCTGTTCAGCAGCCTGTGGACACAGAGCGAGGGAAGCCAGGTCTGAGGAGGCTCAGGTATGACGCCGTCCCCAGGAATTAGCCCTGGGCTCTGGGCACCTGTGGGTGGGGCGGCAGGGAGGGGCTCTGTGCTGAGGCTTCGGTGAGATACAAGTCAGCGGAGAAGGTCAACTGGGCACAGCCTCCAGCAAGTTTCTGGCATTACACCCCTCCTCTCCCAGAACCTTCTGAGTCTTCAAAGAAAAACTGTTTGATCAATAAACTTCAGACTAGGCATCTAGCCATTTGCAAATTACTGACCCAAGGGTGACAGAAAGTGGTAGCAAACAATGTGGCCAAAATATTTGGCCAAACTTCTCACACAAGAATAAAAACCACGGTGGCTACACTTGAAAAACTCTGGGCGTGCCAGGCCCTGGACCACACACCCTCGGGACAATGACCTGGTAAACCAATTTTGCCTGGTCCCTCTGGGGCTTGGAGCTCAGAGCTTGGAACCCGGAGGGGGAGCTTGGAGCTTCCCACTCCCGGCACCACCATCGCTGAGATTGGAGCCAGAGATGCCAAAGGAGCCGGCCAGGGCAAGAAGCAGGGCTTGTGGCTAAGGTCCCAGCTAAACTTGCTGTCCTCTGGGCTTTGCCACTGGCCCAGGGCACCTCTGGAGGGTGGCCACAGACCCCCTCTCCCATTTCCCTTCCAGGCCTCTGAGTGGGCAGCCTTCCACCCAGCTCTTTTCCCTCTGACAGACCGCAGGAGGGAGCCTTCCAAACCCTACTCCTTGCTTCCTCAGCTGTTTTTCTTAACCTTAAATTTCAACCTTCCCAGCAGATCACCTCACCGGAGCTTCATCAACATGAAAGGGTCACTGAAAAGCATCATGTGGCTTCCGTAAGGAAAGCCCCTCCTCTTAGAACCCTGGTGGGTAGGCGGGGTCAGAGTGTGACCCGCCCCGTCCCAGCTCCCAGGGTGAGGGGAAGGGCCTCTCTGGAACGGGCTGGAAAAGCTCGCAGCAAGGAGATGAGGTGCGCGGTTAGGGAAGCCCAGCTGTGGCTCAGCTCCAGCCCTCTGGGGCTGGTGAGGGCCGGGGCCTGGAGTCAGGAGGCAGGTCATGGCCCATTAGTCCCTGGCCTGGCCTGGCCATGTGGAGGCGAAGAGGAGGCCAAGGCTTGTGCCTGGGGAACAGGTGAAAGGAAAGATGGAAGGTCTTGGAGACAGAAAAGGTCTGGAGACGTCCGCGGTGCAGCCCAAAAGTGGCAAGAGGGCTCCGGGCTGAGAAGGAGGGCCTCTGTGCTGGGTGCTCCCCTGGGGAAGCAGCCACAGTCCTGCCTCCGGTGTCCCTCAGAGGGAGCCCCTGTGTTCTGGTCACCACCTGGGAAAGGGGCTGCCTCCTCACCCCGCCCCAAAGCCCACCCCCACCACACAACTTTGGTCACACACCCACGTCACCAAATGCAACCTTGTGATGGGGAGGAGCCTTCATTGTTCCTGGTCCCATTACCGAGTTCATAGTTACTGTGCCCCCACCGGGCTGTCCCATTCCCTCTGCACTTGAAGATACCTGGAGATAGGGAATCACTGCCCTGGAGACAGTTCTAATCAGAAACTGGATGCTGTAGATTCTGAGATAAAAGATACACTTAAGCCTCCTACTCTTAAGAAGTTTATTATTTACTGGAATGCGGTGTTTGGAGATAGAGGCTCCCAGGTTCCTTGAGCCCTCAAGTCCTTGGAGACCTCCCCTACAAGCCCCAGGTTTCGCTCACAGTGGCCCAGTTGAGGGTCTCCTCTGAGTCCTTTTACATGACTGGCTGGTGATCTGTCATCTCCCTGGGCTCCCCGCAGCCACCTGCTTTCCCTTCATCCACCAGTGGGTCCTGATTTGTCTTCAGGAAACACCATCAGCCTGGTGGGGTATGCAACCCAGGCAAAAATCTGCCAGAGCAAACCCAAGTGCACCTTTGGGTCCCTCCCCACAACACCCTTGTGTGGGGCGGGCAGGCAGGGAGGGCTGACCAGGTGCTCTTCCATGTGTAACCCCTTCCTGCCTGCAGCTGGTGACTCTGCAGCTCGCAGGAACCTCCCAGGCCCATGGTGACAAGCCCCGCTGGGTAAGACACCTCCCAGCCCCAGCCCTCCTTCCTTGCCCTTCCCCCAGAGCTCTGGAGATCCAGGAGATACACTTGACATAAACAGTAATTAGAGCAACTACTACTTAGTGAGCAGGCATTACATGGCCTGCTTCAGATCGGTCCCTTGGATGTACGAGATGCATGTGTCCTGAGGGAAGAGGAGGGAAAGCCCTGCAGCCACTCCCAGTTGTCTGCCCCCAGCTTCATGGCTCAGACAGCCCCAAAGGACACCGGGGTGGGTGGGGGCTGCCCACTCCAAACTGCGCCCCCAGGCACAAGTCGGAGACCCTGGGGCTGAGAAGGAAGCAAGGGCCAGCTGGATGCTTGAGTCCCAGCTGAGGGTGGGGGCAATTCTAATGATTTCATTCTTGCACCTTTCTCGTACCTGTGATGATTATTTTGGCCCCACTAGAATATCTTTTCCAGGGATGATAACCTGTATTTTGGGCACCTACTATGTGCTAAGTGCTAGCCAGATCAGGGGAAAATGCCAGGCATAGTCCTTGATCACAGAACCCTCATGGAAGGTCAGACACTAACACACACGTGTGCAGAGCTCCAGAAAGGGGCAGATGGGCACGGCACTACAGGGGCCCTCTGCTGCGCCCCGCTGCTCTGGCTCCATTCACGCAGATGTGACCACTGAAACCTCCTCCAGATGTTGCCGAATGTTCCAGGGGCGGAGGGTGCAAAATCGTCCTCAGCTGAAAACCACGGACTTAGTGTATGAGGGAAGCAGGTGGACAAGGCGTACAGGATCTGAGGCCTGGGCGAATGCATGGCGTAGTTTCAGGACAGAGGGGCGTGACATCAGAAAGGGCGGAAGTGGGAGAAACAGAGGCTGACGTCAGAAAGGGCGGAAGTGGGAGAAACAGAGGCTGAGACCGTGGTGGTTTGGGCCGGGGGTGAGGCTGAGGTACAGCAGGAAGAAGGAGCGAGAAAATGGGAAGGTTAGGAGGCTGAGTCAGGGAAGAGTGCGGGGTGAAGCCTGGGTGGCAGGTCCAGGAGGGCGTGGCTACGGGTGCACGGGTGAGAGGGTTCGAGGGGGGAGCACAGCCTCAGAATGGTGGGGGGGCTGGCTGACGCTGTGCTCTGGGGAGGAGGGAGCCGTGTTAAGCCCGTCGTCTGCGGTTGGGAAGACACAGTTCCCAACTGGATCGACAACTATTGACTCTGCACAGAGGGGCCAGATGCGGCATCTGGGCAGCCTTTGAAAGAGCGGGAGTCAGCGGCTGAAGCCCCTCAAGGCATCATTTTTCCAGTGATCCGTCTGGAACAGGAGCATAGCCAGAGCTGCCTTGGCCTCAATTCGCCAGCCTCTGATTAGACAAGGCCTCCCTCCACCCCCAACCAATGCTGCCCCTGGCCCGCCCAGTGTCCAGGGTGGGGCCCTGTACCCCAGAGCGGCCTGAGCTCCAGGGGCACCTGAGCTGATTCAGGGGCTCTCTGCCTCTGCTGGACAACATGATGGGTTGAGGATTTTCCTACTGTGGAGACCAACAGAATCTAGGAAGCTCTGAGTGCAACCCAGCAGTTGAGAAGTTCTTCCATGGACTTCTAGAGGTATCACCACGAAACCATCATTGTAAAGCTGTCATCCCAGGCATCTATGGCCCTCAAGGCACAAACTCCTGGAGAAAAGAGGGATGGTCTGGCCTGATTAGCTAGCGCCTGGCTTGCTCTCCTCTGCAGGGCAGTGTCCAGTCCACCACAGGCAGAGATCTGGGTCACACGTGGCAAGGCTGCCCTCAGAGCCCTCCTTTGGCTCCATGCCGGGACCACCCCTCTCAGAGTGGGAACAAGCAGCTGAGCCCCTTGCCGGTTATGAGCCTGCACTCTGGCACCAGATGCACCAGTTGGGCCTCAGGGTCCTCATCTGTACAATGGACTCCACCGCAGCTCTCATTCATGGGGCCGTTCTGGGCAAGCAGGAGATAATGCAGGGAGCACAAACTAACGCACACAGTGAGCACTCAGAGGATGCTGGCTGTGGCTGTGGTCTCCCAGGAAACTCCTTCCAGAAAACGCAGCAGCCGGAGGCCTGTGGTTAAACCCAGCAAAGCTCTTTCCTCAACCAAGTCCCCAGATCTAGAAGAGCTCTTTCCATATCAAACTTGCCATTTATTAGGAGGGAAAGCAGTTGGTTAGGCAAATTAAGAGGATAAAAAAGCCTGAAAGGCATCCATTCTACAGAAGAAAAATGGTTTCTGAACACTTGAGAGACTCTTATGTGCATTTCTGTAATTGGCTTGCTAAGCAGGGCTACCTGAGCTGTTCAAGGGAACTGGCCCTTAGGCCTTCCAGCCAGGCTTGCTTAGGAATCAGCCTCTCAGGCTGAAAGGAACACAGCGAAGCTTCCTTTAAAAATATTATTCAATTTGCATCTCTCTAATGGCTAGTGATGTTGAGCCTTTTTTCATGTGTCTATGCGCCCTCTGTATGCCCTCCTTGGAGAAGTGTCTGCTCAGGTCCTTTGCTATTTTTTAATTGGATTGCTTGTCTTCCTGGTGTGGAGTTGTGTGAGTTCTTTATATATTTTGGAGATCAAACCTTGTCCAAGCTATCATTGGCAAAAATATTTTCCCATATGGTTGGTTCCCTTTTCATTTTGTTGATGTTTTCTTTAGCCATGCAGAAGCTTTTTAGTCTGATAAGATCCTATTTGTTTATTCTTTCCTTTATATCCTTTGCCCTAGGGGATGTATCGGCAAAACTATTGCTGCGTGGGGTATCCGGAAAACACTGTGGTACCTTTACACAATGGAATATTACACAGCAGAAAGAAAGAAGGAACTCCTACTCTTTGCAACGGCATGGATGGAACTGGAGAGCATTATGCTAAGTGAAATAAGCCAGGCAGTGAAAGACAAATACCATACAATCTCACCTATAAGTGGAACCTAATCAATAAAACAAACAAATGAAGCCCTGTCTGGTGTAGCTCAGTGGATTGAGCGCGGGCTGGGAACCAGACGGTCCCGGTTCGATTCCTGGTCAGGGCACATGCCTGGGTTGCGGGCCAGGTCCCCAGTGAGGGCCATGTGAGAGGCAACCATACATTGCTGTTTCTCTCCCTCTCTTTCTCCCTCCCCTCTCCTCTCTCTAAAAATAATAAATAAAATCTTTAAAAAAAATAAAACAAACAAATGAGCAAAATAGAACCACAGACTTGGAAATCAAGAATTGACAGTGACCAGAGTAGGGGCGGATAACGGGGGAAAGAAGTGGAAGGGATAAGCAAAGGAACATGAATAGAGGACTCATGGGCACAGACAATGGGGGGGTTGACTGTGGGAGTGGGGGTGATGGAGTTGGGGTGAGTAAGAGGGAAAAAGGTGGGACAACTATAACTGGACAACAATAAATACAAAAAATAATATTCAAGAATGCAGAATGAGCCTTTAATGGGGGTTAGGATGGGGAGGACCACGTGGCTAAATGTGAGTGATTGTCAAGGCCCAGCATTCCTGTTGGGACATGAATACATGGGCTCTTATTACATGGAAGGGAGGGAAGGAAAGGAAGGGAAGGGAAGGAAGGGAGGGAGGGAGGGAGGGAGGGAGGAAGGGAGGAAGGGAGGAAGGAAGGGTGAGGAGGCCAATGAGGAGTATTATAAACCAAGGATTATGATTAATCAAATTCTGTGCATCTGAGATCCATTAATTATATATATATTCTTAAACCCAGATGTTTCTTTTTTTTTTCTCCTTTGGATTTATTTTTATTTTTTTTAAACTATATTTTATTGATTATGCTGTTACAGTTGCCCCATTTCCCCCCTTCCTTCCCCCCTCCCCCT
>PVJI01016754.1:0-37466 GCA_004026765.1 Micronycteris hirsuta
TGTTACTGTAAGGGGGGCGGAGTCTTGGGGATCCCCTGTGCAGGGAAGTTCCCGGTAGTTGTGCTGGGACTGAAGCCTCTGGGGGCGGGGCCTGAGCACACAATGGCGCCTTCTCTGCTCTCCGCACCCACACCGTCTCCTGCAAGCACTTCGGGCCCCTTTGCGCTGACTCCGGGGGTCGCTCCGGGGTCGGTGGGAGCCGGGCGCAGACCGAGCTTCAGTCGGGGTCCCTGTCTGGGTGAGCTTCAACCCCGCCCGCGGGAACCGCCCCTCCAACCGCGGACCTGCCGTCTGCTCACCTGCTCGCCGTGGGGTCGCCGAGCACTCTCCCTTCGCTCTGCACCTTCTGGTTCACCAAACTTGATGAATGTATCTTCTTTAATTCCTTGGTTGTCGGACTTCCTCTCAATATGATTTTCTGTCAGATTTGGCTGCGTTTGGATGTGTAGATTTCTTTTTTTTCACCTTGTTTGGTTGTGCAAGGCGGTATGGTACATTCACCTATGCCGCCATCTTAGGAAGTCTCTATTTTTTTTTTTTTAAGATTTTATTTTTATTTATTTTTAGAGAGAGGGGAAGGGAGGGAGACAGAGAGGGAGAGAAACAGCAATGTATGGTTGCCTCTCACATGGCCCTCACGGGGACCCGGCCCTCAACCCAGGCATGTGCCCCGACTGGGAATCGAACCGGGACCCTTTGGTTCCCAGCCCGCGCTCAATCCACTGAGCTACACCAGCCAGGGCTGTACTTCTTTTTTTAAAAAAAATTGACTTGAGAGAGAGAGAGAGAATGGGAGAGAAACATCAACGTGAGAGAAAAACATCAACTGGCTGCCCCACGTACCTGCCCCAACCTGGGATCAGACCTGGAATCAAACCCACAACCTAGCTGTATGCCCTGAGTAGGAATCAAACCCACAGCCTTTTGGTGTATGGGACGACGCTCCAACCAACTGAGCCATACTGGCCAGGGCCCAATTTTTACTTCTTAATCCCTTCCCATTTGTCACCCACCCTCCCACTGCCTCCTCCAATCAGGCAACCACCAGTTCGTTTTCTATCTATGAGTTTGAGCAAACTACTGTTCATACATCCTCTCCAAGGTTGGACACTAGCATTCTTTTTGAATTTTTTCTAATCTAATGGATCAAGCAAAAATCAAACTTCTGCCCTGGCTGGTGTAGCTGAGTGGATTGAGTGTAGGCTGGGAACTGAAGGGTCGCTGCTTCGATTCCCAGTCAGGGCACATGCCTGGGTTGCAGGCCAGGTCCCCAGTGAGGGCCATGTGAGAGGTAACCATACATTGCTGTTTCTCTCCCTCTCTGTCTCCCTCACTTCCCCTCTCTCTAAAAATAAATAAAATCTTTTAAAAAATATTTAAAAAATCAATCTTCTATTTAATTTGCATTTCACTAATTATGATTGTGTTTCTCTAATGTTCAGCATACTTTCCTAAATTTATTCAATATTTTGTATTTCTATTTGTATGAATTGCCTGTTCATATACTTTGCCCATTTTTCTAATGGGGCCTTAACATTTTTTCTTATTGTTGTGTTAGAATTCTTTATTCTGGATGTTAATATTTGTTATGATTTTGCTACTTATCTTTCTATCATTTTCAATCTTTTATCAGCACTTTCAAATTTAGATGTAGTGTACTTATCAGTGTTTTCATTGATGGCTTTATTTCCTTGATGGGTCTGATTTTGAACAGACTTCTCTAAACCAAAATTATTTAACATACGCATATATTGTCTTCTAACACTTTTAGAGTCAGGTCTTTATTTTCTTTGTGCACAATAGAAATAATCCTTTTGGAAAGTAGTTTGGAGACCTCCCCCACTGTCACCAGCTGTCCGGACTATGAATCTGATTTACTAATATCAAGGCATGACATTCGTTTTCACAATTTGAAAGCTAGAGGCTTTGGAAGGAATGCCAGGTATCTGGTGTGGTGAAGGGAGGTAGGGGAGGAGATGGGTGTGACGTGAGGGGTCCCTTCACAGGGCTCAGCTGAGTGAAGATAGTAAGGGATGCTGGCCTTGGCTCCTGCTTTCCTGCCCCTCAGTATGAAAATGGCTCCAGGCAAAGAGAACAGCAGGTGATTCCTGGAGGCCCCTGAAAGGTGCATCTGTGTGCGCATCCAGTGTACAGCACGTGTCACACCTCGTGAATGGTCAGTTTCCTTAGCGTCGCCCCCCGCCCCCGCCCCCTGCTAAAATGTCAGCCTCTGTGGGGCAGGGACCCTGTCTTCTTCATTTTCGTCTCTCCCACCAGCAGTCCTCAACCTTTTTGGCACCAGGGACCGGTTTCGTGGAAGACGATTTTTCCATGGTGGGTGGTGGGGGGGAGCACAGGATGGTTTGGGGATAACTCATGCCCAGTACATTCAAGCTCACCTCCTGCTGTGCGGCCTGGTTTCTAACAGGCCCGGGCTGGTACCGGTCCATGGCCCAGAGGTGGGGGACCCCTGTCCCCCACACCTAACAAAGAGCTGTCATCCTTGGGTGAAAACACATATACATTCTCATTTCCATGTGCCCGTGTGTCTGTGTGCAAGAGATTTGTGCAAGGGGCGTGTCCCTGGATGAGCGCACCCCTCCCACCCCCCGCTGCGTGCATGGGTGCATGCTGACACGCGATGAGCCGTGGGTCCTGGTGTCTCAGACCACGCGGGCCTGTGAGTGCAGGCTGGCGTACCTGTGTCTGTGGGCACATGAACGCACACGTGCTTTCCTTCCCTCCCCCACCAGTCTCCCCACCCTCTACTCCTCTATGGAGACTTTTCCCCTCACAGGTGGGAGATATTATTCATGGGGACAAAGTCAAATATGGCAAATCTTATAGTTTCTCCCAAGAAGGCATCTTTCTCCCCGCCCCCTCTCTCTTTTGCTCTCTTCTCCCCTCCTCTTCCTATTTCACATCTCTCCCCTCCCCCCTCTGGGAGGAAGCTCATCCTAGCTCAGTCTTTGCTGACATGGCCATTTGGGCCCATTAGCTGCCTTCTAATGAGTGACTGCCTTCTCTGCCCCTTCCCCCACAGCGATTGGGAAGGTGGGATCAATTAGCTGCTGTATACACGCATGCACGCACACCCCTACACATGTACTCATGCCCCTGTGTACACAAGTACACCTTATGATACATGTGTAACATATACATGCATCCTTTCTTCTTGACCAATAATATCATTTTAAGGGTCCTTACTTTCTATGGTGTTCCCCAGACCCCTGGAGAGAGAGCCTGCTTAATTTAACAAGCAGGACACCCACTGCCAAGTCCACTCACCCCAGCTCATTCCCAGATTCCCATGATGCTAAATTGAGTCCAACTCTCATATTTTATAGATGGACAAACTGAGGGTCAGAGTGGGGAAGTGACTTGTCCAAGGTCCTTCAGTTAGTTAGAAGTCAAGCTGGGAATGGTCTCCTGTCCTCGGACTCCCTGTTCAACACTGTCACTATCAACAGGTAGAAACGTGGTTCAGACAAAGGCCTGCCCTGCACTCAATGGAGCTGTGGGATTCGGAAGGACTGAGTTCACATTAAGGGGTGACAGGCCCATGAGGAGGCTCTGCCATGTGTGAAGGAGGGAGTGGGTGAGCTCTCAGGGAGGCCTGCCTTGTCCCTCAGAGTCAGCTTGGCCCAGAGATTGTGGAGAGATGGCTCCAGCTCTTCCTCTGGCTCTTGCAAGCCTCGCCTTGGTTTTCTCTCTCTCCACAGAGCACTGGCCTTAGGGATCCCCAATGCAAGCACTGTCTTGCTCAGACGAGAAAAACACCTCACTGAGGATTCTGTTCCGAAGGGTGTCCCCAGAGGACTAAGGAATGGTGGGCCCCAGCCTGGCCCTGCCCCTGACCTGTTCTCCAGATTCCATATAAGGTTAGGAAAAGGGAGAACTGAGTCGCAGGCCTGAGACATGTAGGACCCAGGAGGAACAGCCCAGGCCACTGGGTCACAATACGAGACACCACTGTGCCAAGCCACTTGGGAAAGTCTCAGCAGCTGGGAACATGGGTGAGCCTTGGCAGTTCACTTCTCCTAAGGTCCCCTGAAGGCTCTGTATGACAGGTCTGGGGGTCCTGGTGAGAGCTTATGGTTGGGGAAGGTCACAGAAAGCTCACCGAGGGGGCAGGGACTTCCACAGCGACCCCTCGAATTCAAGAGCTAAAAATAGTATACCACTTTCCTTGTTCCTGCTCAGCATCTCCCTGAGGCAGGGGAGAGAGGAGTGAGAGTTCTTATCTAAAGGTCCCTTTTCTCTCTGGGAGCCACAAACCACCCCTCTTCCTGATTTTGTGTCCTGGCTAGGAGGTCCTATGAAGGCCGAGGCAGCCCTCCATGTGCCTCCATACCGGGGCCCACGCCTTGGCTGATGCAGACCCTTATGCAGCCTCATGCAGGTTCCCAGGCCCTCTCCCTGCCCTCCTCCCCATTAGGGCTCAGCCCAGCAAGTTCTCCCCTTGATTGGGTTGCCAGAGGGGATCTTTTTCCAGCCAAGCCTCTGGCCCTGCCCTGAAAGCATGCAGCAGCAGAGCCCCCAGCTGCTCCTGGGAGTGATGGAACCTCTCCCTTCAGGTGGGCCGTCTTGGGGCCAGCCTCGGATGGGGGAGGACATGGGTCCAGGGCGAAGGGAGTGGAGGACACGGGCTCCAGGTCAGGAAGCCGTGGATTGGCACCTGCGCTTCCCCACATAACCCCTGAGTGGCCTCGGAGGACTACTCCATTTTCTAAGAGTTTTTCATCTGCAGTAGGAGAAGCAGAGGCTCTTCCCAAGAATTTTGCCGCAAAGATTACCTATAATCTGTAATGCTATTTGCTTACATGTGCACTGAGAATTTCTGGAGGGTACGCGAAGAAACTGCTAATGGTGGCTGCCTCTGCCTCTGGAAATGGGAATAACGGGAGGAAGGAGGGTACTTCTTGACTTGGTTTAATGTTACTACTAAGCATATTTTACTTTTATTTAAAGAAAAGAAAGGGGGAAAGCCCATATGATTTCCAGCTAAACAGCTGAGCTTCAGCTGAGTCAGTGAGCAGCAGCCTTGATTGCTGCCTGTTCCTGGGTAGCTGTCCCGATCTCGGGCACTGTGTCTGGGCGTGAGAGTGATTTGTAAATGGATTGCTGTATAAATGTTAGGTGTGATTAACATCTGGGTAATCATATATTTCTATGCACAATTATAGAAAGAATTATGAGGTGGTTTGTCTTAAGTATGAGTAGGTGTGTACATATATATCCTTAAGGGTAATTACGCATGTATTATAGGTGGTGGTTAAGAGCACAGGCTCAGTAGCCACACTGCCTGGGATTGAATCCTGAACCCGCTATCGACTGGAGATATGATCTTGGAGATATGACCGCCTTCGTTAACCTTTCTGTGCCTCAGTCTTCCTATCTTTAAAATGGGGATAGTGAATGTACCTTCGCCATAGGGTTGCTGTGGAGGCTAAATGAGCTGAGTTATGTGAAACTCTTAGAACAGCCCCTGGCACATAGTAAGTGTTCAACACATTTTTTTTCCAATTTTGTGCATCTGTATACACGTGACTGTGTTTATCACCCCCTTAAAAGAAGGAACACTGTCTTGGCCCATCTTCCATCAAAGAGGGGGAGATGGCAGAGTTGGGGATTCTGGGTGCCCTTTTGGTCTGTGGGTCTGTGGAGACCTAGGGCGCTTGAGGAGACTGGGGTTGCTCTTTTTGAACAGTCCAGAGCCAGGACCCCATTCTCAAAGGGACACCTGGGGAGCACAGGGGTGTCTCACCTCCAGCTCTCATCCCTTTCATGCTTCCTGACACGCTGGGGGTGGCATGCCCCAGTTGCCCTCTGAGTCCCTCAGACAAAATGTCAGCTGGACCAGGAAGGAGGACTGACCTGTTGAGGGTGGAGGTGGGGAGAAGGAGGCCACTCTCCAGCTGGAAAGAGAGCCCAGGAGCAGTGGGGGAGGATCCGTGCAAGCTGAGGTCAGAGAGAAGCATGGCGAGGCAGCTTCTGGCAGCAGCAAGCCCAATTTCCCAACCCCTTCTGAAGGGGCAGCCTGCCCTCCCACCTACTCCACTCCAGCTCGGGCCGCCTCTCCCAGCTCCAGTGGGATGGCTGTCCCCCTGAAGAGGGCCACTGAAGGCACCTCTTGGAGATGCTGGGTCACCAGGTGGATTGAGCAGCTTTGGGAAGGGGCAGGAGGGGCCTTGACTTGGGGAAGGGACCTGGGCCTGGGATGGAGCTGACAGAGCCTGGTTCCTGAAGGTGCCAAGGGGTCCCAGGCTGGAGGAGTGAATGGGCCCAGCCTAGGGGAAGATGTGAGAGCTGAGCCAGGCTGCCCCTCTCCCCTTGGAGACATAGCCCCCTTCCCAGTGCAGACCCTAGGTCCTGGAGACCTGGAGAAATCAGAGGTTCTGAATCCCAAACTGGGACACGTGGTAGGCAGGCGTGTGTGGAAATCACAGGGCAGAATGATTAGGAATGGGATAAACTTACTCTACGTCCTCCATGGAGCAGGAGCACAGGTAGTTATAAAGTCACACCCGGGGGCTCCCGTGCACATCTGATCACACAGGCACAAGCACATGCACACACGTCACCTCCAGGCATGTACACACAGATACACATGGGCAGACAGTCACAGGGCAGTGCTTTCTCTCACTTTACAGATTAGGAGGCCAGATTCTGGGAGCATAACTAGTGCAGCTTTGGGGGGTCTCCAAAAATAGACCCCTTTTCTCCTAAAAAGCCATCCTCAACCAGTGCCCTCCAGCCACCTACTCTCTCCGTGTGTGCTTTGTTGCTCCGTAGAGTGGCTGGCCTCCCAGTATTGCCTCCCTGGTGTGCACACCTGAGGTCTGACCCATTCCAGAACTTTAGCTGGGGGGCTCCTGGAGGGTGGGGCCAAGTCTTCCCCCATCTGAGCGCCACCCCAGGGACACTGCCCTAGAAGGGGTCACTGAGCTCCAAGAGGAGGCCCAGAAAGGTGAGTGAAAGGCGGGAGGTGAGCTGTGGTTCAGACAGGAATTTCCCCAGATGCAGCCAGCCAGATTCACACACCCCTTACACACCCAGACACCCTCACCTGTAGGGGGCAGGAGGAGGGAAGGAGGAAGAGAGCCCAGGGGAAGTCGAGGAAGGTGAGCAATGCAGGCCTACGTGAGGAACAGGAGGGAAGGTGTAGGGACAGTCTTCATGTTCAGTTGCGGAGGGTGAGTGTTTATTGAATTAGAACATAAATCCAGAGAGTACATAAATACATATGTACTTTATGGCTTATTATTATATGAGTGTATTGCTCAATTAATTTCCACAAAGTAAACAAACCCAAGTAAACAGCGTCCTGATCAAAAAGCAGAATACCATCAGTACCCAGGATCCGCGTACGCACGCTTTTCGGGCGCAATGCCCCTCTGACTTATTCCGCCGTGGATTAATCCTGCCTGTTTTTATACTTTATATAATTGACATTACAGAACGTGTTAACTCTGGGTCTGGCTCTGCCTCTTAACCCCACAGGTCTGAGGTCTGTCTCTGCTTTTGTGCAGACACGTTTGTAACCGATACTCACACCTGGAGATGCATCGGCACTAGAGCTCACACTCAGGCAGGTTCATGGGTACCTGTTTGTGACACACGTCTGCACACCTAAACTACTCACACAATCCCAGAAACACACCCAGGTTCTCATACACGTGTGTACATTCTCATTACTCTCACATATGTGGCTATCATACACACACATATGCGTATGTAAATCCTCAGAAACTCATGCTTATACACACTCGCACAGGTTTGCACATACAAACACATTCTCAGACACGTTCAATGTACCTTGGTTTTCAAATTCAAATGCGCACTCTCATACCATGCATCCTCAGCCTCTCTCTCTCTCTCTCTCTCTCTCACACACACACACACACACACACACACACACACGCCCCCTCTCACACACTGGTCAACTCTCAGCCTCTTAGGCTCGGCCCTAAACAGACAGAGGAATGTGATCAAACGACAGCTGAAAACTGTCCCAAGAGTGAAGCCCTGCGTCGCTGAGAGAGCAGAGCTTCTACTGGAGGGACGCGAGTGTCTGTGTGTCTGAAGCCTGGGGGAGAGGGAGCGGAGGGGTGGTCTCCCAGGACGCCTGTGGCCACTGGGCTATTTCAGTTATAAAAAATGATGAAAGGAGCTGGTGCAGTGAGAGCATGGCTGTGAGTAAATAAAGCTGCCACCTTTGACCCTCAGAGGCCAGGGTGCCTCCCAGAATGAAAGCTCATTAGTGAGGGGGATGCTGGGGCCCAGCCTGAGTTCTCCGGCACCCCCTCCCAAGGCCAGACTCCCAAGGGGAGGCGGAGGGGACTTGGGAACCTGTGTGATGCTAGGAGACTTATAAAGGGAGGAGGGGAGGGGAGAGGAGTTGGGGATAAAGAAGGAAGTTGGGGACATTGGGGAGAGGGTGAGGGTCATGGGGGAGGAGCAGGGACAGGGAGAAGAGCTCTGACTTCTGGCTCTCCCTCCTTGTACTTCTGTCTCTCTGTCTCTCTCATTCTCTCAGCAGCTCTCCAGGTCTTTTCTGCTCCTGGTCTCTGAGACAAGCATACACCCCCCTTCTCGTGTTTAAGGCTTGGTTTGCTTGTTTTTCTAATCACCAGGAACTACAGGCAAACAGGGGTTAGCAAAAATAACAAACACAGGCAAAGTACAAAGTCACCAGGAATTCCAGAAAGATTGAGAAGTGGTTGGTTCAGGCTCCGCCAGAAAGGAGAGCTTGTTGCTGGGCCTGCCCCGCCCCCAGCAGGCTCCTCCTAAACCCCTTCCCCAGCTCAACCCTCGCAGGCACCACCAGCCCTGGCTCTGAGCAAAGCTCAACAAAGTTGGCTGCAGAGATAAATAAATGAATAAGTGGGTGAATGCATGAAAGTTTTCTTGGTAATCAACCTCCCCAACTCTGTTTGGGTTCAACATTTATGAACACATATGTGGAGTTGCCTTCCCTGTGGAATCAGGAAGGCGCCTCAGCTCTCACCAGGTTTCCTTCTTCTCTCCTCTCTGCGGCCCTTCTGGGCTCCCCTGTCTCCAGGACTGAGGTTCACTTTCTTCTGTAGTCACCGTGGCTCTTAAAGGTTCACCCGGTCCCATCCCCAGGAGAAGAAAGCGCTTTGCAACCTGGCTTTCAAAGAGCCATGCCCTGCGTGTCCCTCCACCCTGCACAGACCCCATGGTCACTGCCTTTGACCCTCTGAGGGGGCCACTCGGTGGCCATAAGTAGGTTCTTGGAAGTCTTACCTCGGCTAAGCACAAAAGTTTTCACCAAAAGATAACGAAACTCCCAGTTTTATACGTGAGGGACACATAGGGGAGATGACAAGAAACGCGCCACTCACTGCGCCTCCCACTCCTGTTGCCCAGTCTGTGGCAGACTTAGCAAGAAGGGTAGAGGAAGACAATTCAAGAAAAGCATCCCCACTTTCCTGTAAGCCTGGAGCCTTGTGGCGGGAGCTGGAGGTCTAGAACTGGAGGGAGCCATCGCCCGGGGTGGGGAGTGGGGGGACCGGAGTGCAAGCATGCTCTGAGCAGGACAGAACGTGCCACCCAAGGCCAGTCCTCAAGTGCCCAGAACCTGGTCCCTCCTATCTTCATGCCCCGGGCACACAGGCTGTTTTTCCTGACTCCTTGGTGGAGACTTGGCTTGGTCTTTTTCCCTGAGGGGAGGGGGAGGCTGAGCCCCACAAGGGAGGAGGAAGCTGAGGCAGCTGAGCCCTGTGTGTCAGCACTGGGTTCTTGGTCTACACTGAAGACCCCCTCTTGGCCAAGTCTCTTTTGCTTTGTCAGCTGAGATGAGGGAGAAAGCCAGGTGGGTTCAGCTGCAAAACCAACTGGAGACCCAGAAGACATAGGTATCCAGGAAATCAAATACTGTTTTCCACCTTCTTTATTCAAATTTCCTCAACCCCGACCCAAATCATAACCAACCTTCCACTGAGAAATTACTCTGGGCCACACACTGCGCTGTGGGCTTGCAGGAATTCCTGATTTACTCCCCACAGCAGTTCCACGAGTCGGTGCTGTCCCGACCTCCACTATATAGGTCAGAAGACTCAGATCCAGAGAGGCTAAGTTACTTGTCCAAGGCCACCCAGTTTATAACTAGTTGGAGGACTGAAATTGGAAACCTACAGGCAGTCTGGCTTCTAGGGAGCTGGTAGATGTCTGAGTCTGGTTTGGAGGCAAGGAAACCCAGGTCCAGGGCCAGGTTCAAGAGTCAAATTAGAAGGGAGCAAGTATTCACAGCTCTCTGTCCTGGCTCTCTACTGCTGGGTCCCCCATCTGACCTGGAGCAGATATGACCTCAGCCCTTCCAGAAGCAGCACCGACTTCTTGTTTGTGCTGATGGAAAGGTGGGAGCGTGGGAGCGTGGGAGCGCTCACATCCCTCTCCTTCCCCATTTCACTCAACTCCTGCCTTCTCCACAACAAAGGTGCCATCAATTCGAAGCACCAAGTGTGTGCACGCATAGGAGTGTTTCCTCCCTCGCTCCTCAACAAGGCCAGGAGGACCTGCACTGTTTTGGAGTTGTAGTCATGAGACCATACAGTCTTCTTTGAATTTTTTACATTTACCATCGCATTGTGCCTGTATCCCCTGCACCTACACACCCTCTTAGTTGTTTTAATTATTTACTCTACCTTGCTTTGAATTGTATGTGATACAAAATAACATTTTTTTTCAAGTGGCAAAGCTTTTCTCAGCACCATTTATTGAGCTAACATGCCCTTCTCCCTGTTTGCTAACCCCTATCTGGGACTCCTAGGTGCTGGGGTCTATTTCTGGGCTCTTTTCTGTCCCACTGATGCAAAGGTCTGTTTTGGTGCCTACGCCATGCTGTGTTCATTTTGTTGCCCTATTACAAAGTGATTTCACATCTGGTCAAATCTGCTTCTCTTTAGAAAATTATTTGATATGTGTTGGTTCACTTATTTACTTTTCATGTGAAACTGAGAATAATTGTTTTCTGGTTCCAAGAAAATGTCTGGTGTGATTTAGATTCATCGGGCAGTAAGTCTGTACATTTCCCAGGGGAGCACTGCCATTTTCACAATGCTTGGCATCTTGGTAGGTCCCACGACTGCTTCTGTGCCACATCTAGCGATGTGGATGGCGGTGTGCTGCTCCTTGGGCCGCTGTTCCCTGCCTGGCTTAACCATCCCCTCGTGTTGCGTGTTCGGGTCGCTTCCAAGGTTGGGCTGTTATGAATGGTGCTGTTACAAACATCTTTGTGCAAACTGCTTTTTGATTTCTTTGGGGTGCGGTCCCCAAAGTGGAGTTATCTGATCAAAGGGTGTAAACAGTATCGTGGTTTCACCTAACCCCGGGAGCATGGGACCCATTCACAGCACCACCACCAACATATAAAGAAATATCTCCACACTGGCTGGTCTGGCTCAGTGGATTGAGCACCAGCCTATGAACCAAAGGGTCGCCGGTTCAATTCCCAGTCGGGGCACATGCCTGGGTTGCGGGCCAGGTTTCCAAGTGTGGGGCATGGGAGAGACAACCACACCTTGATGTTTCTCTCCCTCTCTTTCTCCCTCCCTTCTGCTCTGTCTAAAAATAAATAAATACAACATTTTAAAAAAGAAATATCTCCTTCTCCCTTAACAAACCCTTGAGCAACCTGAAGACTTAAAAGGGTCACTTGTTCCTGAGGTAAACAAACTGCAGCCACTAGAGGAAAAGAGAGGGCGCTTGAGAGAGCAGGGCTCTGAGTGCGCAGATCCTGCAGCCCCAGAGGCAGCCTGCCCCAGCCTGCGGCTGCCCTGCTTCCTCCGAGCTCTTCCCGGCACCAGATTCCCTGTTAGCGTGTGAGCCTGCTTTATTTTTATTTACTTAGCATATGTTTGTATAGCAATGATTAGATGTCAGGTACTATTCTAAGCACTTCACAAATATTAACTCATTCATTCCTCATAATAAGTGCATAAACTAGATCCTATTATTATTATTATCATAACCATTTTACAGGTAGAGAAACCAGGTCATAGAAATTTGCTGTAAGTCACACAGCTAGTAGGACTGAAACTCAGGCAGTCTAGCATTATAGTATTGACCGCTGTGCACGGCTCTCTTGACTGGGAACGTTCACTGCAGCTCGTAACTGCCCTTCTTTTTCTGGGTCCCGCCTTGGTGCCAGCAGCCCCAGTCCCCTCCAGGGAAGGACAGCCCTAACCCTTCCTGTCCTGGGTTTCGGCTTTCTCCTTTCCTCCTTCTCATTCACAACCACCATCTGCTGGATCCTGCCACGTGCCAGCAGTGAGGCTAAGCACTTTGACATCTTTCCATCTCTTTTGATCTTTACCAAAATCATACAAAATATGTAGTATATCTTCATTTTATGGAAGAGGAAATGACGGTCAGAGAGACTGTGTTGCCCAAGATCACACCGCTAGTGGAGTGGCAGAGGGAGAGTTTGGGTCCTGTTCAAATATCAGTGCCTTTGGTCTTTTCATTGCACTTGGCTCCTCTCTGGCCCGCTGAAGCCCCACACCTTACCCCAGTTCCCTTCTCTTTCTCCTGATGGTTTTCCTGAATACACTGAGGTGGAAAGGGACCCTTCTGGTGAAGCTCCCCTTCACCAGGGCCCGAGTAGCTACCCCCCAGGAAAGTGCCATCATTATCTTGTGCTTTTTGGAACAGACAGTCACTCCCTGAGAGAGGCCCAAATAGCTCCTTCCTTTCCTGTTTCAAAATCTACACCTTCAGGAGCCTGCTCCCTGGTTCCGCCTTCCTGCCCTAGGATCTTCAGCTGATTTACTGAGTACAGATGATGGGCAGGTGCTGGTTCCAATGAACACAGCACACCCCCAGCTCAGCTGTGTGCTCCTACTTCTCCAGGTCCTCTGGGATGACTCAGAGCTCAGGTGCCTTCCGGGGAGTAGTTTCTCCCAGTCCCCTCGTACAGTCTGTGTACAAGCTCCAGGCGCCATGAACGCACATTATGCTCTTTATGGAGAATTCCCGCCAAGCCCCAAAGAAGGCACTTCTCTGATCCCTGACAAGCTCTGGAAGATTCAGTGGCAGCATCAGCTTCTGAAACTGCGCCTGCGTACTTCTCTGTGTACATGCTTTTTGGGGGGAGAGAACACAACTGCATGTCTGCATAGGTGGGCCTGGGACTTCAAGGATGGGCCGATGGGCTCCGGAGTTTATGTGTGTTGTTTCCCTCTCTCTCTCTCTGCATGTGTGTGTTGGAGAGCTGGGGTCTCATGTCCCTGTGAGTGGGTGGGTGTGTTTGTGTGCACACGCTGGACAAGTTGGTGAAGGGGCTGGTTGGGAAGGGTTCCAGCAGCACTCAGGAGGGAGACTGGATGGGAGGGGTAAGGTGGAGAGAAAAAGAAAAGAGAGTCAGGTCTAATGCTTCGCAAATAAGCAAAGGGATGTTGTGGTAAGTCCGAAATGACAGGTTTGCAGCACTCAGTGTCACTTGCAGCCCAGGGCAGGGATGGCAGGTCAGAGTTAGTAGGTGTGCGCTGGCCTGACCAGGCATAGCCCCAGTTTTAAGGGACAAGGGACTGGAGAATATGGTAAAGCATTGCTACCCACCCCCAGCCCCGCCACCTTCCAGGCCCTGGGCTCCAGTCTGTCCCTACAGGCCCGATGGCCTCTCGGAGGCGAAGACAGTTTGGCCGTGGTAGAGAGGCGGGAGCATGGGAGAGAGGCTCCAGGGGGCCCGGAAAGAGGACTTGCCAGTGCACCTCACCCCTCTGCCTGCTCCAAAGGCTGAGGAACCTCCTTTTAGATGCTGTTCAAAGGTTTCGCCGACTTCAGAGGGATGGAGGAAGAGGGAGGAAGGAGGAGAGGCCTCTGAGGTGGAGTTTTGCTGAGCCTGCAGGCTACCCAGCCCATCCCTGGTTCCTCATCACTGTGGTCCTTGGGCATAAAACGTCGTTTTTTCTTGAGGCCAAGAAGAATCGAGGGCTGCGTTAATGACCACCTAGCACCAGGATGAAGCCTGAGGCCTGGGAATGACTCTCTTGACCTTGAAATCCTGTCTGAACTTTTTCTGCTGTGCTGACATCCTCCTTTTCCAGGACTTGTCTCTACTGCCTTAGCCCTGTCCTCTCCACGGACCCTCCAGAGGAGGGAAGTTAGGGAGGCCCGGGCAAGGGTGCCTAGCGTGTCCGGGCAGTTCAGCTGGGTCTGGGGGTCCAAGCAGGACTGGCCAACGTTCAGTGTCAAGGCCTCGCAGAGCAGCAGGGCTAACACACACCTTATATAAATGTTAGTGCAAAGCAAAGATGAAGAGGAAACTTTTACATTGTTTCATTGTTATGTTGATTCTGATAATGGCTTGATGAACTAGAAGACAGAGTTCACCGGGCCTGTTTTATTTTTTTAAAAAGGAGGGGGGCAGAGAAGTTACCTGATCCGTTCTGTTTCCTGTTCGTAAAGCAGTGTGGCTGGGACTCCGAAGACTCCAAGTCTACAACACGAAAAGATGCGGTTTTTACAACAGTATGCTACTGACCGCTGAAAGGACTCGTGAATAGAGACTGATGGGGAGGCAGAAATTTGAGCTGGGTTTTGAAGTAGGGGTAGACATTTCTTTTCTTTCTTTCTTTCTTTTTTTTTTTTAATTTTTGTTTTTAGCAGTGGGGGGTGGGTTTTGTCAGAGCTTTGCACCCTAAAGTGAGGTGCAGGCGGGAAGGTATGAGAGTGTTTATCTCAGCTGATACAAATGGCTAATGGTAGCCCGTGACTGGGAGAGGGCATTACAGATGAAGCATGAAGTCGAGGGCCTTAATGGTAGGTCAAAGGGCTTTGATTTTCCCACAGGCGAGGGGAGCAGTTTCTAAGCCAGGGAAGAATGTGTCCCTTACGTGGTTTAGGGAAAGAGAAATGGGCCCCTCCAGCAGCGTGGATTCCGGATTCCAAAGAGAAGGGTGGTACACCAGCTGGGACCAAACTGTTGCCCAAAAAGAAGTTAAGTGGAAGAAGTGAGGGTATCATCAAGGCTCCCCAGAGTGGGGGCAGATGGTGAGGCTACCTCTGGAAAAATGGAGCTGTGAGCCGAGAGGCCCAGAGAGGAGGGTGGCCCTGGCAGCCCAGGCAGAGCCTCGGGGCGCAGATGGCCATGCTGTGGCCATTCTCACCGAGTGTGCAGTGTGGGCAGCCCCGGGCTCTACCTTGTGAGCCTCCTGCCTCATTGAAAGGTTATTAATAGGGAGTTTGTCTGGTGTCAGAGCGCAGACATAAACTGCATTAGCATTACCCCATAATCTTATTTAGTAAATGCTCATGCCGCTCCGTCTCCTGTAATTGCATTGGGAAGATGCAATATTTATGAAAGGGGAGAGGGGGATGTCACTGCTCATCTTGGTGATGCAGTAAAAGTCCCAGGAAATACCGTGCGGGCTGCAGAGGCCTCGCCCCCGGCCTGTGAGAGTGGGCCCCAGATCTCTGCCACCCACCCCAACTCCCATCCCCCATCAGGAGCCTTGGGCAGTGGGGCGAGGAGGTATGGAGGTGACAGCTACCGCACCCCCTGGCAATACTCCAAAAGTTCCCGGTCCCTGCTGGGTGCACTGACCCTTCTGGAGGGCACGAGGCCCCCTCCCAGCTGTGGGTCCCTCCCAGCTCTAGTTGGGTTGCTAGGGGACTTCATCTTCACTGTGCGACTTGGGTGTTTGGGGGAAGCGCAGCAGGCAGCAGCAGGTGGACGCGCTGGGACCAGGGGTCCCGGCTGGGGCAGAGTCTCAGTAGCAGTGCTGGCCGCTGAATGGTCCTCAAAGCCCAGGGCAGCCCTAGATTCCCAGGTGGTGGCCCTCTTCCACCCTCCTGGGATCCTGTGGCTCACTTGGTAGGACACACCCCCAGGACACACACACACACACACACTTTGGGCCAGTCCCATGTCTTTTGCTTCTGGGTGGAGGAGGTGAGAATGTGAAATTGCCCCAAGGGACTCAGAAGCATGTCTGTGTGCTCACCACTCCTGAACACCCCAGGCTCAGTTGCGGGTGGTGGGGTCTCTGGTGTGGTCACTGGAAACCCAGGCTGAGAGGAAGGCAAGGGCCCAGGAAGGCACTTCCTGCGGGACCCCAGGCGGTGCCAGACTCAGCCCTTGGTCAGTGTGGCCCCCCAGAGGCAGGAGCTGGGTCTCCTTACACACCCTATTTGCACTTCACTCACACACAGCCTCACGCTCTACACTCACACCACATTCACACTCGCACATGCCCAGACCTCGCCCACTGCGCAGGGGCCCAAGGCCCGCAGTGCACTTGTGCACTCGTGAAGTTAGTCGCGAGCCGACCCACTTATTCTCTGCACTCACACAGCCGGCACTGGCTGCCCACAGGGCGGGGCGGGGGGGGGGGCACACCTCCCTCACTAAAGCTTCCGCCCCATCTGATTTCCAGCGGCCCCTTCGCCTCCTTCCTCCTCCCGTCCTCACTTCCCAGGTGGGGAAGGTGCCCCGCATCAGAGGCAGCTGAGAACCAGGGACAGGGTGGGCAGAGGAGGGCCGTGTCAGTCCCTTCTCTGCTGTCCCATTAATCACCGCGTCGCGGTCCAGTTGGGGATCCTGGTGCCCAGTGCCACACGCAGCCGCGGGACAATGGGATTATTTCTGGGGGGAGAGGCCGCCTCGGGCCAGGGCTCAGGCGGTGGTGCCTCCTGCCCTCAGTCCGTCCCTCGGCACCCAACAAGCGCCTGCGGCGCCCTGGGACGGGTGGCAAAGCGGCCGCGGGTGGCGCAAGGGTGGCAGGGCCTGACCGGGCTAATTCAATTAGCCGAGCGGCCGCAGCTTCTGCGCAACTCCGGGCCCGCGGGGGCTGAGCTTCGGGCAGCTGCTCTTCGTGCAAGAAGCCCATGCATATGGATTCAGTCCCTCCCCCTGCGGCACGCCCCCCCACTCCTGGCACCTGCGGCTTCCATCCCCCCTTCGGAGAGAGGATGACCTAGGCCTCAGCGGAAAAGTTGAGAAATTTTGTGGGGCTGCTTGTGAGCCCAATCGGTGTGAAGGGAGGGAGCAGGAAAGGCCTGTGAAAGGGGTGTAGCAGGTTCCTAGTGTATGTGCACCTGTGCACGTGTGACCTGTAGGCTGCGTGTGTGAAGGAAGAGGGTTTGTTTTGCATCTGTGCAGAGGGGGTGTGAGTGTGGCTGGGTGTGCCTGTGGGCACCTGGGGGCGGAAGTGTGAGGGAGGCTTTGTGAGCATCCGTGGGGACTGCACTGAGGAATGTCTGAGTTTTGTGTGCAAGGGGGCGTGTGGGTCTGGGAGTGGGTCTGGGAGAGGGGGTTGTAGCTGCTCCGACACTGGACGGCCTTGGGTGCTCGGTGTGCCTGTGCGTGGTCATCTGCACACGCGCCGGCCGTGCGCAGTGGGGTGCGGTGTGGAGCACATCACCCCTACTTCCGACCGCCTCCGCCACTGGCCCTGCAGCAGCTGGGTCTCCCAGACCAAATTCGTTCCCCTCTTCACCCCGCCCCGTGCCTTTCTGATAGAGGAGGAGCTTGGAGAATTCATTTCAAACCTCCCCCCAGCTCAGCTCATTTACTGGGAGAACACTTCCCTAATCCACCAGGCTCATCTGACCTCCAGGCCCTCTCATCCAGCGGCCAGTGGGGGCCCGGCCAGCCCGGTCATCGGTCCCCAGAACAGCCCCACCGCGGCTCAGCGGGCGCCAGAAGCTTCCCACGCATCCCTTGTGCCCCTGAAATTACCAGACCTATCCATGCCAAGGTGGCCCGAGCTCCCCGGGCGGGGGGCGGGGGGGCGACCTCTGAGACCTCCGACTCAGCTTCCCCCTCACAGCCCTGATCGAAGCCCGCTGGGAGTCCGGGTATTGGAGCTCGAACGTCTCCACCCGCCCTCCCGCTGAGGCCAAATCTGTGCACCCCAGGGGCGAGGGATTGAGGCGAGAAGGTGTAGGTGTGAGCCCTGCAGGCTCTCAATGGTCGGGACAGCTCGCTCCTCCTGGCTCTACTGTGGGGGCAGAGTGAGGGAGCCCGAGGAGCTGCAAGGTCCAGCCCTCACTCAGGAAGGGGGTCTGGCCAGCCCCGTGGTGGCAGGCAGCAGGGTGGTCCCTACAAGACTGTGGGTGGTGGCCCTTGGAGACCTGGCCCCAGGCAGGCTAGTGTTCTCTGCTCCCTGTTTCTCTCCCACACCCCGCTCAGGGCCTGGCGACCAAGGTGCCCTCTGCCACCCGACATTCCTTGGACGGGGCAAGGACCTACCCAGCAGCTGAGTAAGGCCAAAAATAGAGGCTAAGGATGGGAGGCTGGGTCCTGCTGGCGCCCTGGGCCCTCAGCCGAGCTGCTCCACTGGGGCCCCTGGGTGGGAGGCCCCCCCACCCCAGGGATATGGAAGGAGCTCTCCTGGAGCTGCTGGGGGTGGGGGGTGCAGAGCTGTGGCGTGTGGCTTGCCCTGGACCATCTCCTGCACCACTGTCCTACCCTTTTCCTGTTTTGGAGCCCCGAGAGGAGACCTCTCAGGATACAGTGGGTCACGGGCACCCACGCTGGATGGTGGAACCTGAGGGGCTCTGGTTCTCCTTTGGGAGGGAGTTGGTCAGAGGGAGGCCCGAGGCCCAGCTCGGTGCCCAGAGGTGATGGGGCCAACAGCTTCCCTGAGTCGGAAGCTGAGAGGGGAAGCCGTGGAGTGGAGGGGCAGACATGAAAGGGACCTTATTGCTCAAGCAGGCTTTGGGGTGGGGTGGGGGAGGAGAGGTGCTGGCTCCTAAATCAGGCGACACTAAGGTCGCCTACGCCAGAGAATCTCTGTCCCCTGTCCCTCCATGTTCTACCCTCCACTGATGGGAAATGTGTGCCTGTCCTTTCCTGTTGGCGAGGTCCTCAGTCCCTGGTCACTCTCACCGTGAGGATTGCTGGCGGCGCCTGGGCCTGGCCCTGTACAGCCCCTGCTGCCCTCTCCCAGGCCCGATGAATCACTGAGTCCTGTGACCGGAACCAGCCTGACCTGCTCACTCCCTCCTTCCCTGACCTAGGCACCTGGAGACAAGCACCCCCACCCCAGGACTCTGGACAGGTGGGGTCCCCTTTACTGGGCCTCTAAGTCCCTAAGTCACCAGCTGTGCCTGTCTCCTTCATGGAAGGGGGAACTTCCTGCCCCTTTTCTGAAGCAGGTGGGCAGGACCCCAGACCTCGGTGGTCCCACCACAGACGCTTCAGGTAACACGCTCCCTCCCTGCTCTCAGCCTGCTCCGCCCTTTTCCTGCTAAATACCTACTGGGCACACCCTGTCTCCCTCTTCCACACCCACAGGCCCACACACGACCGCTCTCCTGACAACCACACTGGGAACTAAGACACTCCTTGCACAGTTGCACACCCACCATCAGCAGCACCCATTATTGGTGCAGTCACAGTTTCGCACCCCAGTTGGGGGACACCCTCACAGCAGCAGCACGTGTCCACTGCAGAGGGACAGTCATAGAGACACACAGTCACCCTGTCACAGAAAACACACGTTCGCCTGCATTCTCCCGGCACACACGTCCTTACACAGACAGACCCCCCTCCCCACCCCCGTGCCCCCACCAACATGCCTCCTGTTTGCGGTGGTGCCCACAGCTTAACACGGACACATAATGGACTTGGTACATATTTGGGTAAAAACATAAAAAACAGAGTTTTAAAATGATTCCTGAGAGACAAGCATAGCTACCCTCACCACCAGGCACACTTCCACATGCAGCTCCCTCCCTCATGGACACACAGCCCCACAAACACAAAGTAATTAAGTTATCACACACACCCCTAAGCTAAAGGACAACCCCTGGCTCAGGGGTCTCTCCCAGAGGGGGAAGGGAGCAATGTGGGATCCAGAGGGGCCTCCCCCTGTGGACGAGCCCTCCCTTTTCTCCTCCCCTGCCACAGCCTCAGCCCCAGCTGCTCCTCTTTTAATTGGAGGCGCTTCTTTATTCTGCGTGTCTGGTGGGGCGGGGGTTGGCTGGTGCTGGAAGGGGGTGCTGTTACCAGGTGGCCGCAGGGCTGGACTCACCTAGACATGTGCAAAGATACTCCTGCAAGGGAAGGACCACACCTGTCTAGTCCGGTGTTGAGGAAGCAGCTTGTAATGAATGGAGTCAGAAAGGCAGCATTTGAGCCCCCCTCTGCCCCTTTCCAGCTTTCGGTGCCTTGGTTTTTACGTCTGTCAAATGGAGACGACAAAAGCCACATCACGGGATGTGGGGAGGCCTGGATGAGAAGGTAGCTAGGACACTGACTGGGCTTTGTGAGTCGTGCCTCGCCCCCCACCCCGCCCTCTCTCCCAAACAGGGCTGCTGTAAGGCAATGGAACACAAGCTGCAATGAATCTCAGCCCTGAGTCAGCCCTCCCCCATTTCAGAAAACTTTCTACCCTGCAGCACTGTGCTCAGGAAATACTGCTTCAGGGAGTGGCAGGGGCCAGAACCCAAGGAATTCTGGCGCCCTTGTTTCACCTTCCTAGGCAGAGAAGGGACCGAGAGGGTAGCCCTGCTCCCGCCACCATCCCATTGGAAGACGGAAGCTGAGGTCGAGCTGGGCTCTGGGAACCCCAGCTGGGGGAGGCTGGCAGCTCAGAAGGGGACTGAGATAAAAGTTGGCTCTGATAGGCAGGAGAGGTTGTTGGGAAATCCAAAAGAAATCAGGCAGGCAGCCGTGAGGGCAGGGGGAGGCAGGGTGTCCCTGGGTCGCTGGATTTGGTGAGGAGAGCAGCTTGATGGTCTCAGTGGGCCCCTGGGTGGCTATGACCTCTGCCAAACTTAGACTAGACCAGCAAGGGTGAGGTCTCCTCCCAGGTACCCTGGACAACTGGTGACAGAACGGAGGCGTTCAAGAGGTAAGTGAGGTGGATGCCCAAAGGGGTAGGACAGGCAGGATTGGGAAGGTGCCCTCGGAGGGCGGAGAGGGAGGATGGGGGAGGGTTAGGGACACGCAGGGGGTTTCAGGCATGGGCCAGAGAGTGATGCACAGAAGTTGTTTTGAGGATAAGCTAGAAAAATAAGGTTTTAATCGCAGCAGGTAGAACTGTGTTAGACACGAATGTGACTTCTTGACTGAAAGGAGCAAGGCAGAGCAAGGCGGCTGGGACCCAGCCTCCAAGGACGCGGGAGGGCCTCTACTCATTGTTTTCACCCTCTCTGGGAACACTAGTTCAGATTTTGGGGTCCCAGCTTAATCCTCTGCCGTCTGTGGGGCTTTGGGCAACTTTGTTGATCCCACCAAGCCTTGGGTTTTGTTTCCTCTTTTTTAAAAATGAGATCTAATTCGTGTGCCATCATTTCAGCCCTTTAAACCACACAATCAGTGGCTTTTAGTACCTCCCCAAAGCCGTGCGGCCATCTAACTCCAGAGTATTTTCATCACTCCAAAGAGAAACTTTGTGTCTATTTGCAGTCACTTCCCAGTTCCCCCTCCCCTCCAGCTCCTGGCAAGCACTCACCTACTTTCTGTCTCTATAGATTTGTCTATTCTGGACGGTTTATATAAATGAAATTCTACACTATGTCACCTTTTGTGTCTGGCTTCTTTCACTTAGCGTGGAAGGAGGCATGTTTTCTAGGTTCTTCCATGTTGCCGCGTGAACCAGGACTTCCTTTTTATGGCTGAATAGTATTTGATTGTATGGAGACACCACATTTTATTTATCCACTTATCAAAATTCTTCTTTTTTTTACTTTTTGGCCATTATGAGTAATATGGCTATAACATTCATTTTCTTTTTGTTTCCTTTTTTAAAAAAAGCTTTTATTTATTTATTTTAAGAGAGAGGGGAAGGGAGGGAGAAAGAGAGGGAGAGAAACAGCAATGTGTGGTTGCCTCTCACATGGCCCCCACTGGGGACCTGGCCCACAACCCAGGCATGTACCCCGACTGGGAATCGAACCAGCGACCCTTTGGTTCGCAGCCTGCTCTCAATCCACTGAGCTACACCAGCCAGGGCTCATTTTCTTAATTATTTAAAAATGGGGATGTTTCTATTAACTTCACAGGGTTTGGGGTCTTAACCAAGATCAGTGTGGCATGGTGCCTGGCACATAGTAGTTTCTCAGTAAAACACTTATGTCTGTCTCTTCTTCAGTTCTTTCGGTGTAAGAGGCAGGAAAGAAATGTTTTCAGGCTCAAATAACTTCCAAAGAAGGTTATGGAACCTCCTGAATTGGGTGGGTGGAGCGGAGGGAACTGGCAAGGCAGCAGGGTTCTCTCCTCATCTCTCTGTTTAGTGTTTAAAACAACCACATCTGGCTTTATACTGAAGGGCCCCTGTCCACCTGCCTGGAGCCCAGACAAGGTTCTCCTTATAGAGATGCCCTTCCAGCCAGCAGCCAGGCGCCCAGGGTAACTCATAAAAGCAAGTGGAATCCAGGCCCACCATCGCGATCAGGTCACTTAGCCTCTCTGAGAGTTGATCTCTTCGTAGCTATAAAACAGAGATAATGCCCATCTCAGAGTCAGTGCAGGGTTGCTAGTGTTCTCCATAACACGTGTCATAATCTGCCTTATTGTATTTGCTTCTTTACATCCCCCTATGGAGTGCGAGCTCCACAAGGGCAGGAGCTTTGCTTTGTTCGCTGCCCTTTTCTCAACGCCAGGAGCCGTGCCTGAGCTCTGGCCGGGTAGCTCAGTTGGTTACAGTTGGTCCTGATATGCCAAGGTTGCAGGTGCGATCCTTGGTCAGGGCACATACAAGAATCAACCGATGAGTGCGTTAGTAAGTGGAACAACACATATTAGTGTTTTTTCTCTCTAAAATTAATAAATTTTAAAAACCATGCCTGATGTATAGTAGGTGCTCGAATAAACCTGTTGAATAAAGAGGTTTACTCCTTTATTATTCATCGAAGTGGTTTGGGGCGATACTCCGCAGGGAGGAGCAGAGATGGAGACGTCACTTCTTGCCTCCAAGGAGAGCTCTTCACGTGGAATAACAGACGCAGCCAAAGCGAACGCTACATTGCAAGGAGAGCCGATAAGGAGACTGTGTCCTTCCCATCCTAGCACATGCCTGACGGAGAGAGCACTGCTCTGAGGGCCCGTTGAATCTAGAACAGACCAGAAATAGATCCCAAGTGATCCCACCTGCGCCCTTCCCAGAGCTTGGCTTCTGGGAGGGATCAAACCGTTCCCTACTGGAGAGGGGAAGGAGTGGAAGCAGAAAAGGGAGTTTCCTCCTTCTCTCCTGGGCTCTAAGCCAGTTAGCCACAGGCAAAACTTTGAAGAGGCCTAAATTTGTCCAGGATGCACTTCCCTCTTCTTGGTCCCACCATCCCCAGCCCCCACTGCCTTAAGCCCCTAGGCCTCCCTCCCAAGATTCCAAAAGTAAGAAAATAACTCCCTCCCCTTACCGCAGTCCAAAGGTTTTTTTTTTTTTTTTTTTTTTTTTTTGCTTGAAATAGCCACCCCTGGCCTAGTTGCTGTGTGAAAACAATCCGAGTGAATTCATTCAGACACTGGTAACTGCTTCCCGAGACATCTGTTTGTGTTCAAGGAAAGGGGTGGTCGGTGCACGGGCACCCTGGCAACAGGCCCCAGCGCACCCCCTCGGCCTGGGCCTGCCTCTCAGAAAGTCTTCCCTTCCTCAGTTTCTCTCAACGGGCTGAGCTGGGGTGGTTGTTGATTTTTTGCAACATACAGCCTGCTCCTAGGCGTGTGTTTTAAGGGAGGGCAAGCCTGAACTCACCGTCCCTGCCTCGGGGGCCTGGGCTCCATACCTGGGGAGTAGACAGTCTTCTACTTTCTAACGAGCTGGACTTCAAGTTTGGTGCGAATCCTCTGGTTGATGGACAGGTGTTTCCCCGCGGAGCCCTTGGGGAGATTCTCCAGTAGCGCCGGGACACCTCTTGCCCAGAGGCCGGTGGGCTGGACCCCTTTGGCCCAATTCAAAGTCAGGGGGCGGCTCCTGCCTGGCTGAGAGGAGGGCTCTGACCACCGCCTCCTGGGCTCGCTCCGTCTGTCTGTCGGTCTCCGGGAATGGCCGCCTCCTGTGCTTTTTCTTTCTCCTTTTAAGTCTCCGTTTCCCCTCTTCCTGAAGCACTTCTCTGAGCCTCCGTCGCCGTCCTTCTGTCTCTGGCTCCCGCATCTGTCTCGGCTCCCGGCCTCTCACTCCGCGTCTCCGCCCCTCCCCCGCGCTGTCATTCACCCCCGCTCCTCTCTGCGCGCAGCCAATGGAGAGACCGGGTCGGAACGGCTAGGCTCGCTCGCACCGGGCTTTTTCGCCCGGTGATTGATGTCCCAGAGTCAACAGCGAGCAAGCAGCCGGAGAGGGGAAGGAGCAGCAGGAGAGGAGCAGAATACGTCGCCCCCTCACCCCTTCCCCTCCCCCTACTTTAGCCTTTCTGCGCACTTCGCCTCCAAGTCTCCGCGCAGCCAGGAGCAGCTCCCGCCTTCGCCGCCCTGCTCCCCTGCGCTCTGCCCCCAGAGCGAAAAACAGCGAGCCCCGCCGCCCAGGCCCCCCCGCGGGGCCGGGGCCGGGGCCAGCATGGATCACCTGGGTCCGCACCATCTCCACCCGGGCCACGCGGAGCCCATCAGCTTCGGCATCGACCAGATCCTCAACAGCCCGGACCAGAGCGGCTGTATGGGGCCAAACTCTCGCCTCCAGGACGGAGAATACGGCCTTGGCTGTTTGGTCGGAGGCGCCTACCCTTACGGCGGCGGGGGACCGGTGGCCGGGGCGGGGGCTGGGGGCGCGGGGGCCTATGGAGCAGGCGGCCCGAGCGGTCCTGGTGGCCCGGCTGGCGGCGGGGGCGGCGCCTGCAGCATGGGCCCGCTGGCTGGCTCCTACAACGTGAACATGGCCTTGGCGGGCGGCCCGGGTCCGGGCGGCGGCGGCGGCAGCGGCGGAGGGGCGCTGAGCGCTGCGGGGGTGATTCGGGTGCCGGCGCACAGGCCACTGGCTGGAGCAGTGGCCCACCCACAGCCTCTGGCTACCGGCTTGCCAACGGTGCCCTCCGTGCCTGCCGTGCCGGGCGTCAACAACCTCACCGGCCTCACCTTTCCCTGGATGGAGAGTAACCGCAGATACACGAAGGATAGGTTCACAGGTGAGTCCGGCCTGCGCGCGCCCCGCCTGGCCGCGGCCCCGGCTCTGCGCCCCCTCTTCCTACCCCCACCGCACGTGGCTCCCCGCTGCCCCCTTTGCGCGCCTAGTCGCCCAGCTCCTCTGGGTGCTTTCTCCAAATTTAGCAGCCTGCCACCTATCTATGCTCAAGGAATCGCCATGCTGGAAGAGTTCTCCCAGCCCGGGCCCCTCTGCGTCTCTTTAGCGGGACCCCTGGTCTGCGAAGCGCTCCCTGATCCCCTCCGGGAGTTCCTGGGACCGGTTAGGCGGAGGGAAGCGGGGAGTAGCTTTGGGACGACATTCCGCCCGCATTTGGGGCTCCGGACTCTCAGAGAAGCGGCGCGATGTGAGAAAACTGCTTCTTCCGCCCCGGCGTTCTCAGGCCGACGCAGCGAGCCCCAGAATCAGACGCGAGGGAAGAGCAGGTTCCCCACCTCCTGCCCCCCCCCCCGCCCCGCGCGCACACACACTCACACATTCCAAGCTCAGTGTCCATTGCGCTGCCTGTCCGGCAGAGGCCGAGAGCCCGAGTGCAGCAGCAGAGCTGGTGGGTCACTCCTACTGCAGGCTCCGTCCGGGTCGGTGGCAGCCCGAGACTAAGCCGCCCGCTTCGTTTTCGTCCTGTCCGGCCTGGCGTCCTCCCCGCACCCAGTACCCTGGGCCCTCCAGCGTAAAGAATGCACTGGCCAGGTCCGCGATCGATGGCCGCCCAAGGACTACTCTGGGACTATTACGTATTCGGTGGCGCCGGCCACCGCGCACTCCGGAGCCTGCTGCGCGCCTTCCTCCGCTCGCCCCGGCTCCCTCCGCTCCCGCTTCCGCTCTCAGCACTCAGCCTCCGCTCCTGCGCCGGCCCTCTACCTCCAGCTTCACTTCCCGCTTCCCTTCGCGTTCCCTGGACCCTAGAACGCCGTCCTCCCGCCGCGCCAGGCCCCCAGCCCACTGGGAAGCAGCCACGAGTTGAGTCTGGGTTCCGGACCAGGCCTTAGGGAGAGGAAGCTGGAGGGACAGGCCGGAGCTCCCGTGGGGTCGGCCTCCAGTGTCCAACCGTGAAAGGGGTTAGGCAGCTTAGAGCGAGACCCTAGGCCAGGAGACACCGAGGCGCCACAGGTCCCCTGCTGCTGCTCCAGCCTTGGGACCTTGGCTCACACTCTGGGTCTGTGGCAAAAGTTTAGGAGAGGGTGCGCAGAGGCGCAACAGCCACTCCACTTTGGGCCTCCAGGAAGGGCCCTGTACCCAAGGGGTTTGCTCAGGTCTGGGGAGTCAGGGCCCGGTGCCCAGCCCCCCAGCCCCAGGCCAGGCCAGTCCTGAAGGACTCTGGTGGAACTCCCAGGTGAAAGGTCCTCCGCACAGGGCCTACCTCGGGGCGCCACAACCTATCTAATCCTCCTCAGGCCTAAAGAAGGTTCCGAGGGAGGGTATGGCTGTTGCCTTGTGTCACCTCGTGTTGCCCCACGTCCCGTGTGTGTCTGCCTGTGCCTGTGTGGCTGCGCAGATCTGTAACTCGTCACTGTTGTATGAGACGTGTCTGTGCATATTGCTGTGTGGTGGAGGCTCAGGTCAGGACCCGGGGGCCAGGGTCTTAACCAAGCGTGGCCTTCCTGTTGGGCAGTTTCTCGGGGCTGGAGACCGGGGCTGTGAAGGGCTGCGGTCTTTAGCTCGCCTCAGTGAGACTGGGGAGTTGACTGTGGCGGCGTCTTGTTGGGCTCGCGGGAGCCCGGGGCTAGGGAGGCCTCCGTGGCGGCAGCAGCTGCGGCTTGGCGGCGGGAGGGGGTTGTTTCTCGCCCGGGCTTGGAGCTGAGGGCTTTCGGGCGGAGGATCAAGGCCCTGCTCGTGGGGTTTAGCCGCTACGCTCGCTGATTCTCGGGGTGTCGGGCCTGGGACACCTCCTGACGCTCTGCCGCTTGCCTCTGCCGTCTGTCTGTCTCCCGCTCCAGTGGCCCTCTCACCCTTCACTGTAACACGCCGTATAGGTCACCCCTATCAGAACCGGACGCCCCCCAAGAAGAAGAAGCCGCGCACGTCCTTCACGCGCCTGCAGATCTGCGAGCTGGAGAAGCGCTTCCACCGCCAGAAGTACCTGGCCTCGGCCGAGCGCGCCGCCCTGGCCAAGGCGCTCAAAATGACTGACGCACAGGTCAAAACCTGGTTCCAGAACCGGCGGACAAAGTGGAGGTGAGCGCGCGGGGCGCGGGGCGCGGGCGGCGCAGTCTCAGCCGGCCGCTCGAGGCTCCGGACCTCTCGGGGCGCTCACGTGCCCTTCGCTCCGGGTTTCCGATCTGTTCAGGGGGGAGCACCTCCTGCCAGGCTCTCGGGGAGTGGGAGACAAGGGAGGCCGATGACCGAGATGGGGCTGGAGAGCCCAGGGTCTGTTACTGGAGGCTTCCTGTTTTTCTGACCGGCACGATGAGCGCCGGCGTAGACGTGGCTGATCTTCGCGGCTGCTTGGGGGAACAGCTGGTTAGAGCAGTCTATGCAGTCCGAGCTTCCTGGATCAGTCCTGCGGGACTTTTTGTCTGCGCAAACTCACGCTTACAAAGTGCCTCCCCTATCCCCGAGACTGGAGACAGGATGGCCCCCGCCCTGTCTCTGCGCCCCAGCCGGGATCTCCGCGGAGCGTTGGGGGCCCCAGACCGCGGCCTGGGCTCTGCGGAGTCCCTCCTCCTCCCCGCGCCGTAGGGCAGCGGGTTCCCTCCCTGCAAGGGGAAAATCAATCCGCACCGGCTGCGTCGGGGCTTTCGAGGGTCCCACTGAATCCGGGATCAATTAGGAGCAGATGGGTGTGTGTGTGTGTGTGTGTGTGAGAGAGAGAGACAGAGAGAGAGACAGAGAGAGAGAGAGAGAGAGATTTCTCCTTCTCACGTCACTCGCCCACAACTATACTAATTTCCCCCATATACCTCGAATTCTGTCCTCTCTCTATCCCCCCACCTCTCTCCCCCTCCCCGCCCTCCTCCCACCGCCCTTCTCTTTCTTGGGCACGTAAGGGCCCCACTGGCACCCAGGCAGCCTTATTCTCTGCACACACCGGCACTTTCTCCGCTGGGCGCTCTCGCATCCCTGCCCCTCCTGTGCGTCTGGCCCGCAAACCCGCACCACGCCTGCCTGGAGTTTCTCGGTAGCTCAGGCCTCAGGGGGCAGCGCAGGAGTCTGGGCTAAGGCGGCGGCGCCGGGCCGGGCGGGCCTGGGACGGGAGGAAGGAATTGGAGTTTCCTCTTTTTCTGAAAGAAGGCGAGGAATCTGCCCGGGATTCCGCCGTGGTGGCCACAAAGGAAGCCACTGCCCCGCGAGTCTGCTGCCTTCCCCTCCCCGCATTCCTGCCGCCTGGGAAGGGGTGGAGGACCAGCTTCAGACCTCAGGAAAGCTCCTTAATGAGGAATAAGGGCGAGCTGGGTAGGGGGGACACTGGCGTGTCCTCAAGGCCCACCCGGGGCTGTGCCCGAGGGGAGGGAGAGAGCCAGGCGAGCCCCTCCGCGGTGGGGGTCGGAGAGACAGAGCGGCAGGCACAGAGAGAAACAGAAACACCGCGGGGCGGCGGAGAGAGATGCCCCACCCGGGGCGAGAAGGAAACCAGGCAGCCTAACGAAGGGTTGTATGTAAAAAAAGAAACCAATGGGGGATTAAAACCTCCATTTTCGTTTCAAACAAATTCCCTTAATTTAAAAGAGCCAAAGGGGTGAGGGTGGGGGCGAAAGAAAACAAGAGAGAAAGACACAGAGGCCGAAGGAAGGGAAGCAGCCACGCAGTTTAAGTGCAGAAAAGACGGGGAAGGCGAGCGCCAGAGGGACGCGGAGCAGAAAGCGAGCGGGGGCGGCGGGAAGGAGGCCGGCGGCCGGCGCTGCGAGAGGCCCTCCCTGGCTTCGCGCGGCCTCATCGATCGCCTACAAATTGCTTCTGGAGGCCCCGGGGACTCCCATTAGGTCTGTCCACCTTAGAGACAGACGTTTGATCTCAGCTGACGGGGTGGAGGGGAGGCATTAAATGGCATAAGTGAGCCTTCGCCTCCCCGGACGCCTCGGTGGAGAGAGCAGACCGGGCGGCGGCGGTCTCGGCGGGGCACGGGGCTCCGCGCAGGAGCTCGGAGCCTGGGAAGCGTTTGCAGAGCAAAGGGGAAGAAGAGAGAGGCCTGGCGCGGCAGCGCGTACCCGCCGGCCTTTGCCTCTGCGCTGGCCGGTGGGGCGGGTTGCCCGGGGTTGGGAAGGGGGTGTCTGGTCGTCCTCAGGGCTGGGGAGAGGCGAGGTGCCATCCTCCCCTCGGCCGCGCCGCCCTTCGAGGGTGGCGGGTAGGCGCCGCACGCAGACGGGGAGCCCCAGCTGCTTGCCTCTCGGATTTTCCCACAGCTTCCCCCACATAGCGCCATTCCCTCTACTCTTGGGGTTACCAGTCTTTGTCGGAGTCAGGACCTTCAAATAAGGGAATGCTTTAGAGGGACCCAAGCTGGAGCTGGGCGCTGCCAAGGGGAGCAGCGTTCGCTCAGGCTTTCTCTCGGGATCGCGGCGAAGCGTGGGTAACGGCTTGTCCCCGGTGCAGGCGGCAGACCGCGGAGGAGCGTGAGGCTGAGAGGCAGCAGGCGAACCGCATCCTCCTGCAGCTGCAGCAGGAGGCCTTCCAGAAGAGCCTGGCGCAGCCGCTGCCCGCGGACCCGCTCTGCGTGCACAACTCGTCGCTCTTCGCCCTGCAGAACCTGCAGCCCTGGTCCGACGACTCGACCAAGATCACCAGCGTCACGTCGGTGGCGTCGGCCTGCGAGTGACTCTGCCCATCCCGCGCTGGGACCCCGGCCCAGCCAAGGGGTCGCCGCCGAGGCCTGAGAGCCGGGACTGTCTTCGACTCCACCGGCCACAGACTGCGGCGGGAGGGGAACCCGCGCCCCTCACAGGGGGCCGCGTGCGCGGAACCTGTCCTCTCTTCGGTGGAAAAGGAGAAAAAAGCACAGAGGGCAAGGACCGCGACCGCCTCCCACACTCCCATGCGTTCCTGCGCCTGCTAGAACTGTTCAGAGTCGGTCTCAGTGCGTCTGTTTTATTTTATTCTGATTTTTAACCTGGGACCGATCAAGAGAGGCAGGGGAACCCGGGAAGAGGAGCTTCTGGGGCCCCCTGAGGACAGCACGGGCTGTCATTCAAACCCCTCTCTCTGTATCCCACTCCTCAGCACACACTGACACCCACAGGCCCACACGGAAGTGACTTCGCTGTCCCTCCTGGCGTTGCCCCAGAGCCACACGCAGGGGACCTATGGCAGAGTGTCCAGCACACACCGGGCCTCAGCCTTCTTACCCTCGGTCCTCCCCATCTGGCCTCGGCCAGGAGTGACCTAGACTCGTTCTGAGCAGCATCTGGAACAGCACTTCTCGTAAACCCCAGGCCACGGCCACAGCCACGCTGCGACAGGCCGCCCCACACAGCAGCCATCACAGCATCGCTTGGCCGCCAGGCCTCCGCTGCCCCCCCTAGCCACCCCGGTACGCACAGTCAGGTTTTCACACAAACTCAGCCTATTTCTCCAGATCCTGTTCTTGGGGGGGTTTAAGTTATGCACTTATAAGGTGTTTTCTGTGTAACCATTTTATAAAGTGCTTGTGTAATTTATGTGAAAAAAATAAAACCCTCCGGATCCGGAGTTAGGGCTGCCTGCTCCTTGCTGAGCCCAGCACTTTGCAGCTTCTTGGGTTTGGTGTGAGCTGGTGCCGCCAGGGCAGCCCCCGGTGCCTGAGCTTGAGGGACACCTGGGGGCCAGGACCAGCAGACCGTGGAGAGAGGAAGAAGGGGAACGGGGAGAAGGCAGAGCTGAGGAAAGGAGGGGCAGCAAGGCTCTCCTGGGACAGCTAGTGTTGGAGAGGATGTAGCGTCTCTGAGTGTGAGAATGGTGGCGTGTGTCGTGTGTTTGCAGCGGTGTGGGCAATGAGAATGTTACTGATAGTGAATATTTGTAATAGTGTATAATTGTGTTTGCAGTTATGGGTGTGCTTGTCTCTGCTTAAGTTGCAAATCGAAACTATCAGTATCCACTTGAACGTGTGTGTAACCACGTGTAAGTGGGGCTGGGTTGGGGGGTAAGTGTGTGGTCACCCACCCATATCTGTGATTGTGTGTGAGTCATGTTCGTGTTTGTGAGAGTACATATTAGTTTCTCCTTGTGCCTCTGTTTCGTGTGAATGTTTGTGATTGGGTGTCATCTGTAACTATGCGAATGTAACTGAGTGGGGGATGTAATCATTCGTGAGGCGTGTATTTTACTGTATATATTCATGTGTGACAGTGTATATATATTTGGGGAAAAGAATTAGTGGGGAGTGGAGATCCTTGTGGGTGACTGTTCCTGGCGGTCAGTGTGTGTGAGTGGGTGTAACTGTGCACTGGTGGTGTACAAGACAGTGGGAGTCTCAGGAAGGGTGTGCAGATACATTGTGGGGATACTAACATCTGCTAGGAACTCTGGAGTTCTAGGCCCTCACCCAGCAAGCTGCAGACACGGGGGCACTGAGCGAGTAAGGGGGCCAGATCCTCTGTGGTGCCCTAAGTGGGCTTCCACAGCTCCCAGCACCAGCATGCCCTCGGAGGGATCACTAACCCCCCCTAGGTGGGATCACTAGCCTGCCCTAGGTGGGACCTGAATAAGGGACTTCTCAAGAACATTCAGAGAAGCCCCAGAACACTCCAGCCAAGAGAGCAGCCACAGGGCACAACACTTTCCGTAACATCTGGTCCCCGCTCCCTCCACATACTCACACTAGACCAGTCTCAGGTGCACAAAAATGACTGGGGCCTGCTTTTGTGCACAGAGCTAGGTGGTGAGGGGCTGGGGAACATGCCATCCTGGGGGAGTAGAGAGGGGAGATAGGAGGCTCTTTCTTTGGGATGGAAGAATGAGAAAACTTTGTGTCTAGAAACGAGAGGCGAGTGGTGTGTGGAACTTGTTTGTGCGTGCAGACCTGCATGCAGCAGGATTGGGGTCGGGGGCCACTGTCCTTCATCCCTGACCAAGCTGTCATCTTGGACATGCCCTAGGAAATAGGGACAAAACACAGCAACCTCCCACCCAAGGAGGCCCAGGGGGAAATCTGGCTGTGTGGGGAATGGGCAGTGCTCACTCATCCCTCACCTGTGGCCCCCCTGGTGCTGGCTCTCTGCAAGGAAGAGTTCTGGGCCCCAAAATCATAAGTCAGCCTCCTGTCTCCACCCCCCTAGGCCCACGGAGTGGCCACAGCCAGGCCCTGACAGACTCTGTGGCTGGTCGTGGGGAGCAGCTTCTGGCCACAATGCGGAGTTTGCAGTGGGTCTCACGCCTGCAGTGGCTGCAGCACCCAGTACCTGGCTGGGCGAAATCCGGAAACTGCCTCCTGGAACTGTAGGATCTGTCTCCTTCTGCCTGGGCAGGTCTGGCTGTCTCCTCCCCTCTCACCAGCCCTGGCATTTCCCAGCCCACGCTCTTCGTTTGGTGAGGTGTCTTCCATTTTCGGTCTCTAAGACTCACACTTTCAGTGCCTCCTGGCTGCAGGAGTCCAGCGTGGCGGGACCGCGGGGAGACTGGGGCCTCTCGGTGCCAGGAACAGCTGCCTCCAAGAAGCTGCTGCGTCTGGAGGCTCCTGGAGATTTTCTGGCCTCAGACTGCCCAGCTGAGGAGCTGAGGTAGGAATCGGGAGCGGCTGCCCAGACCAAACACAAACCCTCAAACCGGGTTCTTCACCGCTACCCCTTCCCCTCTTAACAAGAACAAACGCAACCAAAATTAGGATAAGGCACCTCCTCTCCAAAATACCTCCTACCTCCCAGCTTTACAAACAGCTAGGGTTCACTCTCGTGTCCAGCCTGCGAATGCCCGCGCAGCCCGGCTGCTCTGGGCTCCTGCCCAGCTCGTCGGGGATTCGCGGGGAAGTGGGCACCTGGCATACCAGAATCGCGAGCTCCGCTGTCCCCCACCTCATGCCTAATGCAGGTGCGGGAGGCCACCTGTCTGCCCCAACCAGCTACGCCGACCTCCCGCGCCTGCTCCCAGAGCTCGCTGGTGGCCTGGGTCGCGGGCCCTCCCGGGACCCCTCCCACATTCTCATGCCCTAGAGCGATGCGTCCCGGAGGTACCAGACCCCGGCCGCACTGAGGCTCTTGGCGCTCGCAGGACTATCCACTCTTGGCCAGGAATTCGTTGGGACCAAATCCTGGCGAATCCCGCGTTGGCCGAGGGCCGCGGCTGCCGGGAAAGGCCAGGCTGGCGGCGGGGCCTACAACCCTGTTCCTGGTGGGACAGAGGCAAGAGAGCAGGGGGCTGCGAAGGTCACAGGCAGTATCCGCAGCAGAAATTTCACAATTCCCGGCCTGCCAGGCGCCTACCGGAAACGGTCGGTCTCTCTGTTCAAAAATAGAAAAGGAATTATCCAAATAATTGTGTGTAGAGGTACGGAAAAAAGAAGAGAAATGAACGAACCTGCCTGGACAGAAAGGCCCGCGTCCTTCCTTGTCTTGACTGAGCCCTGAGCACCCAGCCGGGTGGCTCAGTGGGGGCCCAGAAACCCTTGCAGGGCTGGGGTCCTAGAAGTCCGTGCTGAGCCTCCGGTGGCACAGGGCGACACGGAGAATCCGGCTCAACCTGTTAACTATAATAATGGCTTTGTGTGGCGGGATCTGTACTTGGGGGCTGTGTGGGCATGGCCTGAGCTCCGCCTGGTAATGCTTGAGCGCAGTGTTGAGTGTGCTGTTTGCCCCCTGCCTAGGACTCGGAGGGGCATCCTGTTTGTGGTGTGAGTGACTTGCAGGCAGTCGAAGTAGGTGCAGAGCTGGAGCAGCTGGGAATCAGCGGCCATGCTGGGAAGGGAGACTTGTGGCCCCAGGGCTGCCCTGAGGGCCCCTCGGGCCAGAGGTGGGAGGAGACCCCCTCCCTCCTGCTCTGCTCCTCTGGCTCCCCTCACACTCACCTTCACACTCTACTCACTCCCACACAGCCCCCAGGGTCCTGCTCCAAAGCAGCAAACTCCCATCCCAGGCCCTCCCTAGTCAGCTCAGAGTTTGGAGCCCGGCAGCCAGGCTGCTGCCTGGGCCACTAGCAGGAGCTGCCCGGGCTTACCCCAGTGGCACGAATTCGCTGCCCAGTACCGGCCCGGTGAGGTCTCTGGCACCACTTGTCTGTGCCCACGCCTCGATCCCTCACTCCAGGGAGTCTGATACAAGACCTGGCTGTGCAGTGGGGAGGGCTGGTGTCAGTTTGGATTTCCCAGGAGCTCAGAGCAGACTCGGAAGATGGTGTGTTCCGTGGATGGGAAAGGGATAGGAATGAGTGGAGGGAGCCATGGGTATCCATGTCATGTTGGGTGAGTCCCCTCATTCGCAGCCTACATAGTGCACAGCCTTGCATAGCCCCTTCTCCTGTGCATGGGGTGTGCCGTGGCACTCAAAGGGAGCTACAGGGGTGCGGTGCGAGGTGTACACGTGCACACACAATCTCCACTGCTGGCATCTGCAGCAACTCTCACAAGTTTACCCCTCAGGGACCCACCAAGCTCTCACGGGTGGTTATCCTGCAGCCACCCCGACACGGGGCATCCCTTCTCTCCCTTCTCTCCCCTCCTCTCCTAGCTAGGAGGGAGGAGGGACTAACGACTGTCAGACAGCCTGGGGGTGGGGATTTTCTAGGCCGGAGCTTTAACTTCCAGCTCTGCAACTCTGGTGGCCACTCCTCCCCTGACCCATGAGCTTGAGACTGAGCTTGGGGGCCACAAACTGCCCTGGATTCTGGCCAAGGACCATAATGAGGCCCAGAGGTCCAACGACCGCCTCTGCCCGCCTCAAGCCTACGGAAATCTGGGTCCCCTTGTGTGCTCCAGAAGGCGGTGGAGGGCCTGGGGATTCAAGGCCCCCGATGCCAAGTGTCACCCTAAGGGGGAGGCTGCTCGTTCCCCCTCGAGTTTTCTGCCCTGTGGTCCCAGAGCTCAAGTATCTTAGGTTCCTGCGGGAGGAGTCTCAAAACCCAATAGCTGGAGACAACGGCAGCGACTCAGTCTCCCAAAGTGAGAGCCGGAGTTTGGGCCTCAAGGCAGAAACGCAGGACAAGTGAGTTCCGGGCGCCCTCTAGGGGCCTCGCGGTGAGACGAGACTGGAGCCAAAGCCCTGGGAGTTTGAGGTCTGAGGGACCCTAGGGACAGCAGGGCGGCTGATACCAGCCTGGGTAGAAAGTAAGAATGGTAGTAATATTAATAAGCAACATTATTGAGCGTTTTCCTTGTTCCAGGCACTGCACTAGGTTTTAAAGGTATTCCATGTACCTAGCAACCGCCCTGTGAGGTAGGCGGTATTTCCATCCCACTTTACAGAGCAGGAGAACAGAAGTTCAGAGCAACTTGCCCAAGAGCATACAGCTGACAAGAGGTGGGGATCAGCATTCCCACTCAGGGTCTGGCCCTAGAACTAGGGCCCTTGGGAGAGATGTGGTGGATTTGGGGAGGTCTCAGGTTGAGACCCTACCAGCCTCCTCAAGGGATGTCTCAGTTTGTGGAGGGAGCTCTTAGTTCAGGGGTCCACTGGGAGTTTTCCCCCCAGGACTTTGGAAAAAATGCTTCCAAGCTACTGGGCCCCTTTTGGCTCTCACTGCCTGTCCCCTCACCCCACTTTCCAAGACCATCCCTGAAGCACTGCCAGGCCTATGACGCCTCCTCTTCCTCCACACCAGTCCAGCACCTACCCTCTGGGCCTCCCCAGCCTCAGCTTGCCTGCTTCTGGGATGGAAGGGGGCTCTGTGCCCTTCACCCCTGCTTCTCCCTCTTCTGGGTTAGCAGGCAGAGAGGGCTCAAACAAGCAGAAAGTTAAAAATAGTAGCAATGAATCACACTTTATTAGACAAAGGGAGGGAGAACCAGGAAGGAAAATCCTTTCTTTCCTCTTCCATCTGCTCTGTGCAAAGCCTGTAGCTGGGGATGCTGCTCTGGGCTGGAGAACAGCGACTATGTCGGGATGGGTACAAGCGTGCAGTCTGCAGGGGCATTATGTTTATTATGTTGATCTTATAGGCAGTAAAGATCGGTCAGAATACGAAAGGAGAGCATGGGCTTCCTGTCTTCCCTGCCTCCTCCAGAGTGGTAAAGGAGGAGGAGGAGGTATCGAGGTGGCCCAGGGAAGGCTCCTTCAGTACAATATAAGGTATATTCATTCATATACTGTATATATGTCCCCTGACATTGTCTTAAACTTTAAGGTGTGGAAGGAACACTTGTTAAAATGCAGATTCTCATTCATTGTGTCTGGGGTGGGGCCTGAGATTCCAGATTTAGGACTAGCCTTCTGTGGTGCTGATGCTAGTTCAAGGATCAGGTCTTAAACTACCACCCTGTGTCTGTGATTTAATCCTGGACTCTCAAACTTACATGTCAAATATGGCTTGCAGTCTTATTTGCCCTAGAGTATCTTCCCATTTTACTTACATAAATGAAAAACACAGACACAATCAATACTCCTTCTGATATGGTTCTGACAGTCCACTCTCCAGCACGCCACTCACCCTCCCTGGTCTCTCACGTCCTGCTCCTTCTGTTACCTGTGTGGCCCCTCCAATCTCCCATTTCCTCTCCTGCACCTGCCCCTCTTTAGAAAGTCCTCTTTCACTCCCAGGTGGCTGCCGAGGTGGCTTTGAACATCAGCCTAAGTTCCAAGCTCAGCTTCTGTGCTTCCTAACCTCCGGAAAGTTAATTAAATTTTAGCAGCCTGCACTTTCATTGCCCAAATTATAGGGCCAATCCTTGCCCAGATTACTGAAGGGATTAGAGAGATAACGCAGGTAAAAGTTCCCGGCTCTCTTCAGGTGCTCCAGGAAAAGCTCGGAAGCCCCAGCGTGGCTTGACCTGGCTTTTTCCGCCCACCAGGTGGGGTGGAGCTGTATTGGGCGCATCCTATCATCTGCAGGGGCCCTGCTCTTCCCACCTCCTTCCTAGACCCTTGCTTTTCCAGGGAAAGTCACATGGCTGCTGTCCTCACTGGGAGTTTTTCCTCCACAGCACCGCAAAGGGCGGTTTATTGTGTATTTAGGTGGTGCGCTTCCCATCCCTCCTTGGAGCAACTGGCAGATTAGCAAGTCCCTGCTCTCACAGGTGCCCAACTGTCCATGGGCAGAGAGATGGTAGAGACCAAGTGGGGATGATGGGTGGAGACCTGAGGGAGGAAACCTCCATGAGGACCCACCCCACCCCAGAGGGCTGCAGGCATAGGGTGGTGAGACCCCCGCTCCCTCCCCCCTCCACCCCGCCCCAACACACACATACTCCACACCTCCTGGCTTGCTCACAGGAGCACACTGTTGCTCTGTCTCTCTGAGACTCCCAAGCTGTTCTCAGGCTGGTCCATGCATCTGCGTCCACACAAGGGGTCAGTCCTGCTGCATTTCTACTCATTTACCCCACATTCCTCAGACATCTGTAGCTTACACATCGGCTGCTGT
>PVJI01016755.1:0-37481 GCA_004026765.1 Micronycteris hirsuta
CTGACTTATGCCTCACATAAGCCTTATAAATTCATGTGCATACCTTCCAGATGCAGGAAAAATGCAGATACATTTTCATAATGGATTATTCAGACCATTTTGAGTGGGGAGAAACCAATCCAAAACAAAAACAGCTTTTACATATGGCATCCATAGCTGTAACATTATTTTGCAGAAAATTCTTAGATCAAGCAAAAATGTCCTTGACAAAGACAAAAAGAAAACCCCAACAAACTATTTATAGCTATGGCTTGAGCTGTCAAATTTAGAGTAAACCTTTTGCCTCTAACCACATTTGCTGCAGAATTCTTCTGGCTAATTGCAGGCTATTCCTGCTTTGCATGGAGACATCTGTGCTGTGGCACACCCTGTAATTATACAGGAAAGGATCACTCATGATTTTGTTGATAGCATATTATAGTTAAACATTTTAGGTGGGAACAGGAGGATTGTATTGTTTTGCTCTAGGTGACAAAAACTGAAACTTTTGAGGAAGTAGAATTGTCCACAAAATAAACCATATAAGTCATAATTGCCACCACAATCTAGTTCAGGCCTTTGTCACTTCTTGACTATCGGAAAACCTCCTTTGTGCAATTATCTCCTGACAGATTGCATCGAAACGCCAATTCTTCAATCTCTCCCGAACGTTTAGTCATTGGCATCATCTTCCCAACTTTACTGTTTATATTACTGCTTATATTACACATCATCTTAAAACTTCAATAACACTTACTTCTTACAGACCAGAGACCAATCTTTCTTACCCAGATTTCACCAAACTCAAAAGCTGCCCCCAAACTTCCTTCCAGCTCTATCCCTTCCTATCGTGCTGGATCAGCATCAACTTTGGAAATGCTTGTGGCCCCCTGAATTCAGATTGTCCAAGTTCGGGGTCTAGTCCCATCACTTACCAGCTCTATAACTGGAGAACAGTGGTTTAACATCTCAAAAGCTTAATATTTTCAATAAACAGTGGGTGTAATAATTATACCCATGCTGTAAGGTCTTGGTCAAAATTTAACATATTACAAAATTTAACATAATACAAATAAAACATTTTGACAGTGCCTGGCACATACTAAGGGCTCAAAGCGGATATTGTTGTTTATTGGAGAATGCACTGTGTGCCCTCTGGATGAATCTTTCCTTCAGTAGTGTATTATCTGGGAAGCCATGTTTTAATTATTTTTTGAGTTTTCATATTTTTAAGACTTATCTTGCTGTCTAATAATTGATCTTCACATTTTTAATGTTCCCTGCCAAGTCTTTGAATAAATTCAGTCAGAATCCTCTGCCTCTGTGAGAATTATCCTGCCCAACTATAGTGAGTTGAACAGTGTCCCACTCAAAGTTTCGTGTTTATCCTGAACCTTACAATGTGACTTGGTTTGAAAATAGTGACTTTGTAGATGTAATTAGTTAAGAATCCTAAAATAAAATCACTCCAGGTTTGCCATCAGCCCTAAATCCATTGACTAATATCCTTCTAAGAAAAAGAGAAGACACAGAGAAGCCATGGGATTACAGAGGCTGGCATTAGGGGAATGCCTCCACAAGCCACGGGGCACCCAGGATGGCGGCTGCACCAGAGGCTAGGAGAGATGCATGGGGTGGTTTTTTACTTAAAGCCTCCAGGAGGAGCCAATTCTTCCCACATCTTGATTTTGGTCTTCTGGCCCCCAGAGATATGAGAGAATAAATTTCTAATGTTGTAAGGGACTCAGTTTGTGATATTTTGTTGAGGCAACCTCAGGAAACTAATATGTGAGTGTCTTTCTATCCATCTTATAAATCTCAGTTTAGTTCCCACCTGTGTGGGAAAATCTTCACTGATTACATCACCACAGCCTGATGCAAATGCTCCCTTCTCTGAACCTGCACTGAAATGAGACATCTGTCCATTCATTTGGTTTCTATATTTTCTTACCTTGTTGCCTTTACACATGCATGTCTCCATTTCACATTAGGGACTATTGACTTTGTAAGGATGAAAAGTGAACACCCACATTGTTACACTCTTTAGACTAACTTCAGTACTGTAGCTTATGATAGGTGTGAGTTGATTGATCCAAATCACCTCTGAACTCTATGAATAATGTGATTCTCTACATATATAGAAAAATTGTACCATAAAACAACTTATTTACATTGTAGTCATCTTTTACCAAGATATTAATAATATGCAAATTGTATATTTAAGATATATAAAAATATGTGCTTAACTATATTTTCAGTGCTATCATTTCACATTGATAGCAAGAAGCATATGCATTCAACATCAATTGCAAAAAATATGTATATACCCCAAACAAATATACATATATAGGACTATCATTGTATAGCTGTTCCTTAAAACATGACTTAATTGCATAAATTGTGATTAGCTATGATAACAATTTATTTTTCATATAAAGTTTTTATTCATTAGATGAAAAGTTTTGCATGCTTGAAAGCATGTAACCCAAATTTGCCATGTAGTTATTTTGAAGAGTGCAATGGTGACTGTTCCATTGAGCTGTTAATCATTAGTGCTTCAAGGATCATGACTAAGGCCATGGGTGTGATCTCCTTATGGCTTGGTTAGTTTTTGAAACTACAGACTGTTCCTCCATCACAGCTGGCTAACCCACAGATTTGTGGACACTTGGTCAGTTGTATCTGCTTTGTTTTCAAAGGGTAGTGAGTTGAGAAGCTGCATTGCTGGGGAGTGAGTTGTAAAGAACCTCAAAGATTGGAGATAAGGCATCCAGCACCTGAGATCTGAGAGGTTAAACTCGGTGTAAACCAAAGGTCCAGGGTCAGAAAGGAGAGCAGTTGTAAAAGCACAACAAAACACGAGGGAGAAAGTTGGAGTGAATCAGGGAATGAACAAATGTGGAATAAAGCAAGATTATGGGAGGTAATAAATATATAAAATTGCAATAGATGAAGTAGCTGAAAAACAAAAGTGTTACACAAAAGAGGATGCAATAACAGCCATGTACTTTCAACAATGAGCAATGAAGTCTTTTTCAAATTTTTATTTTATTTTATTTTATTTATTTTTAGAGAGAGGGGAAGGGAGGGAGAAAGAGAGGGAAAGAAACATCAACGTGTGGTTGCTTCTCATGCACTCCCTACTGGGGACCTGGCCCGCAACCCAGGCATGTGCCCTGACTGGGAATCCAACCCATGACCCTTTGGTCCACAGGCCGGCACTCAATCCACTGAGCCACACTGGCCAAGGCGTGAAGTCTCTTTTTAATGAGACAAAGAATGATGTACTGATACATTTCAAAATTTCAAAAATGAAGCTTGTGAAATGATACTTAGTATGTCTATTATTTATCCTCAATGGAATAAGTTGCCCAATGAATTACAGCTGGAATGAACTGCTTTCTAGCTACCTTGATTTTTCTTTTTTCAACATTTATGGGTCATCTTTTATGTGCCGGAAGCTTCTCTGCAGACATAGTCCCAACCTCCCACAAAACTGCAGAAGTGGGTGGATACACTGACACCATTAAAGTAGAAGTGGCAAGGGTTTTGATAGAGGTTTTTACACATTACATAAGAGACTCCCGTCTGTTATCCTGGGCTTGAGCATGGAAAGCTTTCCAGATGAGATAACACTTAAACTGAAGAAGAAAGCTCTAAAAAGTGGTGGAAACCACTGTCATGAAAAGTAGCTTGCATTTATTCCATTTACCTAATTAGTTAGTATTTCCCTCTGGCTGGTGTGGCTCAGTGGATTGAGTGCTGGCCTGTGAACCAAAGGGTCATCAGTTTGATTTCTGGTCAGGGCAAATGCCTGGGTCCCTAACAGTGGGTGTGCGAGAGGCAACCACACATTCATGTTTCTCTCCCTCTCTCTCTCCCTCTCTTTCCCTCTTTCTAAAAATAAATAAAATCTTTAATAAAATAATATTTGTTAAACCACCTACTTTCACCTAGAAAAAATAGAATATTAATTTAAAAAATGGCTACAGAAAAAATATTTTAGTTGGTTATAACCTACATAAATATAATTTTCACATCATTTTATCCTAAAGACTGGCTAAAGTATTATTGAGATTGTTGTATTACTTATGACAATGCAGGTTGGTTTCATATTTCACATTTGACTTCAATTACATCACTAATGTATTTATAGGCTTAGTCATTGAAATCCATGGACATTGCAGTAAGAGATTATTGACATTTTATATGAAATGTTATTTTCTATCCCAATGTTCTATTCATATTTTCAGAAAGTGTTAAATTATAGGAGAAAGGTATGTGGCCTTAAAACTTTAAAATATTTTTATTCAACACTTTATAATATAAAAATAATGCGAGAAATCTATCATTGCATATTAATTGTAGTATTCAGCAGCCATATAAATGCTCTTTCTACTTGTATATACAAATTTGATACATGCAAAAAAATTATGTACTTAATTAAAATACATTTATTTGAACACAGAAATAAGTTTATATCATCAAAGCTTAGAATGTCATTAAATATATGAGGAAAAAATATTATCTAGGGTCTTTGACATAGTAAACTGAGAAGCAACACCCAGATTTATACAAGGCTTATTTCTATGAACAAAGGAATTTTTCTGGAATTAGAAGTTTATTATTAAAACTATATTAAATTCTTCAAATAACTTTTGTAAAAAATAAGGAGACAATGAGGCAAAGTAATTCTCTCTATATATTTATAGAAAGGACATCTGTTGATCTTAATACATTTATTGGAGGTAGGTATCTTGTCCAAATAATAAGCTTTCTCAATAAAATTGATGGCTTGTCAACATGTCTGTATTAAAAGAGACAGAACTTGCATAAATCAAGTCTTTGATTCATATAGAATCCAGAAGCTTAAGAAACTGGTTTATTTACACACCTATTTGAGGGGAAATATATATGAATAGCTATAACAGATATTGTAAGACAAAACAAACAAAAAGAATAACACTATTATATCATTGCCAGAAATATAGATTTAAAACCCAATAAGAGGCAGCCAAAAAACTGATGTAATTTCTTACCCAAAAGAAAAAAAAATCCAGCAAATTTAAAGTATTTGAAAAGTTCTTAGCTTATTGTGAAACTCGTTTGATCAGTTTGTCTGAATTTATTGTTATTCTCTAAATAAAAGCAAGTGGCATTTTATCTTGTTTCTTCTCTAAATTAACAAATATTTTTTTAAGTTACTATACCTTATTTGATATATTCCAATGTGCTGGGGTTACTTATATGTTAGATATCTCTCAAAAGTACTCAAAAGTTTTATTTAGCACAATTCTTCTTCTTCTTCTGTCTTTTGTCGTTGCTCTCTCCCAAAACTCTAAGAAGTAGAACCTTACCGCTAAACTTCCGTAGAGCGTGTAGGAAAAGACTGAACTCTATTATACGTCGTCACTTCTCTTAAACAAGTGAGCTAATGATGTCCTTTTCTTTAAAATGTTTGCTCAGACATCCACGTGTCCCTCAGCAACCCCCTAAACTTGTTAAAAGCATGTGCCTATTTCATCAAGTACTTGGTGTTGGCACTTGGTATCAAACACAGATGGCCGTGGGTGTCATTGTGTCATTAGGAAACTCACGAGAGAGGCATTTTTCCATGTTTAGAGTGAACTTGAAAGACCTTTAGGTAGTTTTAATGAAAGGGGAATACTTGTGCCAGAACACACATTCTGTAGAAAAATATTCAAAAAATCAACTCCCCAGTGAGTTTTGTGTTCATATGATTTTTTTCTAAGATTCTTTGTGTTTTGGGAGTAATTTTAATGTCTCTAACTTGTTTTTAAGCTCTGAGTATGTGATTTAAAATATCATACTTCCTTAGAGTATTGAGCAAACATAGTTATTTTAACTTGCTTTCAGCTATTAATTTAAAATAAAAGTTTGAAAAATCTTGGTTTCTTTCTTAACAAAGTAAAGAGTTTGCCTGAAAGGAACTACCAAGTGAATATTGATGCCAGAAAACTAAGATGTTACCTCTTATCTCCATAAGACAGTCTCCGGAGAAAAACATTAAGGAACTAAATTTGCTCCTGGGAGAAAGTCTGCATTGAAAATTCTGACCCAGAGATGAGGACAGTGCCCCAAGAGGTAGAAAATCCGGGAGATTTACCACCCATACATCTCTAACACATGCATAGTCTACACACACCACAAAGAGTTGGCCAAGGCAGTCAGCCAGCCTCTACATTTTCCAAAGGCAAACTGGAGTTATCATATATAAATGTGAACAAATACATCAAACTTGCTAAACATTAGATGAAAACCAATAGTCAAGAGGAGTGCCAAGCTCAACAAACTGAAGAATTAGCAACCAAAAAGAGTTAATAACATAGTGAAAATAGAGAAAAACTTTAAAATTGGCATTGAATGTATTTGAAGTCAAGAAGGTATTAAATCTATAAAACAAAGTTAGGCAACTATGAAAAAGAAATAAAAATTTGAAAATTACAAATACGGTGTGTCAAATATTGTAGATTTCCTCTCCCAACTCTATTCCAACTTTTCTGTTGCACGCCATATTGTGTGCTAGAGACTTGCAAGTCTGCATTTCTCAAACACCTCTACCATTTGGGTTCTGTGTGGGGCCTAGCTTCTTAAAAGAAGAATGCACTGTGTGTGGTTTGGAAGGCAGATATAAACATGCTGAGGTGGAGGCCATGCAGTCGCTGCTTTTGCTGTGCTCGGTGACAAGTGCAATCAGGGAAGCATTTGACTTTTCTGGGACAGCTCTAGCAGAGGTCCAAGTGTCCGTTCTCTGGCTTCATTGGCATTCAGAAGCCACATGTGACATCTGTTTACTGGTACATGTCAGGGCTGAGGCCTCATGGTCTGGTATCCAACAGAGGTGTAATGTGATTGCACCTTATGCCTGGATTGTGGCTGAGGCATTTGGACATGAAGGCAGCCGTCATGGTGGCAGATTCTTCACAGTACAGAAGCAGAAAACCCTGCCCGGACACTTCTGTCATATTCTGGGAGTTTTCTTGGACTTCCCAATTACAGACTGCTCCTCCTGACTCAGATAATTTTGTAAACGTTTCCTTCTATTACATTTTTTCTGCTTAACCCAGCCAAGTGCAACTGACCTCCTGATTGATCTCTATGGTCATCTAAATAATACCACTTCACATATATGGGTTAAAGGGCAAAATAGATGTATTTAAAGATTGAAATACTAAACTGCAATATAAAATTAATATCTAAGATGTAACGCAAAAAGGCCTGGAAATGGAAAATACGAAAGAAAAGCTGAAACACAAAAGATAAATTTATAACATCTACCATTTGTCTAATAGGAATGCTAGAAGGATAGGACAGAGAAAATGCAGGGGAAGAAATAAACAAAGACATAAAAGAAAATAAGTTCTCAATATTAAAAGCAAATTTTCAGAGTCAGGTCTTACAAAGTCACTAACTACAGACTCTTTATATTCTAATACAGTTATTATAAGAAGGTTGATATAATAAACATGAATAAGCTCAAGAAAGAAGACATCAAATGAAGTAAGCAGTGGCCTTGAGTGATGAGGCCTTGGGTTAAAAATAAATAAGACAGCAGGAAAAATAAAGTAGTAAACATATTGCTAATCACAATAAATATAAATTGATTAAATTTCTCTATTAATATATATACTATATCTTTTCATTTGTTATAAGCATACTGTGGAGCCTGAAAAGTTCTCCAAGTCAATTATAAAAATAAAATATAGCAAATAGCAGAACAATATGTAAATTACGATCACAATTGAGTTTGAACATTGTATAGGTGTACATGTGTATAAATGTGAAGGCCTAGGGAAAGGTCTAGACAGGTATATGTCGAACTTTTAAACAATGTTGCCCTCTGGAATAGGAATTGAGCTAGGATTGAGGTGGAGATGGGAAACTGCCATGAATCGTTTTTTCCAATATGCCATTTTCATAATATTTGTAAGACAAAAAAATAAAGATTTTGCTATTTTCCAAAGATAACTCTATCAATAAAACTATCATTTTTAACTCAAAAAAATTACTATATATGCAAACATAAAACTTCTATTTGACAAACCATTTCCACAAATCAACTTGTAAAATCAATGATTTGGTTAAAGTCCTTCAAAATTTGAAAATAAGTTTTAAAAAAGCACCCTCTTTGGAATAATAATTCATATAAAATGCACGGGGAACTTTCCCAACACCAACTCACCCTGCACACGATTTGTAAATGGATATAGATACGACTCTTCTAAATCTAGAATCAACATGTAAACTATAAGAAAGATAAAATAAAATATAGAGCTTACAATAAGTCTGGGAAAAAATGAGAAAGAAAGACTTTTTCCAGCAGTAAAAATAAGTGTTTTCAGCAATAAAGGAAATGAATTTTTCTAATACAAAAAAAAAATGGTAAAATGGAACTATTTCAATTTGAAAGCAGGTAACTTTCAATGTGATCATATTTTCCCCTGACACAATAGAAATCAAGACACCTTCTGGTATCAATTGTTTCCACCAAGAGCTTTTCTTCCAACCTTAGTAGACCGTGTACTATCAGCCAAGACACTGTTTTGGTCTTCATTGTAGGCTATATATCTCAGTGAAACTTAATAGAGTTTTGCCATGTATATCACTCATAAATTGAGTAAATGTGAATCCATTTCTTTTGTTTTCATCAAGGGAGTAATTGATAAATTCAAGAGAAGTCTAAGACTCTAGACTCTTGATAACTCTGTGCAGACCCTTGATAATTGTGCAGACTGTAATTTTCAACAGGGACCCATTAGGATAATTGATGCTGTAGTGCTCTACGCATTATCCATATATAGTGAAAAATGCACTATGTATTTACTTATGGACTTTCAGTTGTTTGGAAAAATTCAGCTATTAAAATGATTCTTCAGAAAATATCCTTGTACAAACATGTTAGTGCAGATTCATGATAATTGCCTTAGGGAACGGTTCTCAGTATAGAATTCCCGGGGCAAAGGGTGTGTACCAATTTAAGGTTCTTATTGCTTAATTTTCCTCCAGAAAGATTACAGTAATTTCGCAAACAGACATGTTTGAGAATACGTACTGTACCTGGAAGATACTTTTTGTTAAGCTCTATATCTCGTTTCAATTTGCATTTTTTCACAAGTGAGATTAAATATTTTTCCCATTTATTGTTTTTTTGTGACTTTGTTTTATGAGCTATGCATTGATTTGCTGGGCCATGTTTTTAATCAGGTTAAACGTAGTTTTCTTAATAAATTAAAGAATTCACTGTATTTTAGGAATATAATACATAGTATTCTAATGTAAGGGCTGATAAATAAGTGATAATATAACTGACATTGAAATGCTTATAGTCTATATATTTTCTAACTATGAATATATGAGTCAATAAATTAAAATTTATTTCTTTCATGATATTAATATGAAAAATCTAAAATTACACTACAAATATACTACTTCAATATGGTCTTCTAGATCCCCAAATACAAACTAGATTTCCTTAGTATTGTTTCTTATACCATCATGCAATTTTTCTTCACAGAGGTTATCATAGATTATAACTATATATTCATCTGTGTGGATAGTTAATAAAATAAAAACATTATTTAATCCCACTAGACTGAAAACTTTATGAGAGCGGGGATCATCAATGATTTGTATGTAGGACAAATCTGGTATAGAGTATGTAACTAGTATTATTTCTTGTTCAAACACATTTTTGTAGGCAGATTTCTATTTTTCCCAACTTTTCTTTACCTCTTAATTTTATCTATCTTTTAAAAAAATCAAGATTAAAAAACTTTTTATGAAGAAATAGTTTTCTCACTTATGACCTTGGTGGCATGCTCAGCGTGTTTCTCACCATCCCAGCATTTTTCAGGTGCTGTTATTTTCTTCTAGGGCTTTTTGTAGTTTTCCTATTATATATTATTCAGGTATAATCTATGTGCAATGTATTTCAATTTTAGAAAGCAACCCTTTTTTAAAATTTTTCTTTTGTTCGGTTCCAAATAGTTTTCCAAGAGCTTTTTAAAAAAATAAACAGTCCTTTCAGGGCTGTTTTGAAACACTACTCTTTTATACACTGAATTATTTTGTATGTGCTGAGGTCTGTTATATTACATTTGGTTCCATTGCTCAATCTGACACTGTCTTGGCTATTAGTAGAAGAGTGAAGTTCAGCCACACGTGCTCCATTATTCTTCTCTCTAGCATCTCATTAGATTCTCTTACATTCTTTCAAGGGAACATAAGGAACTGTTTTATCAGATTCCCTTCACCCACCAAAAAGAAAAACAAAAGGAAAAGAAAATCTAGATGTTCAGTAATTTACTGAAATTGGAAAAATCACAGATCAAAGAGAACTAACACAATAGACATTTAGAAAGACTTGACACATGGAACTAAAAATAGTGAGTTGTCATATTAAAATGTCCCTAGGACCATAGAAATGTACCATTTACCACAAAATTATTGTATAGTCCTTCAAACAATAAGCATAAAGAAAATCAGAAATAACTAAATTATAAGATAGAGAAAGACAAATACTGTATGATCTCATTTACATATGAAATGTAAAAATGTCAAACTCATAAAGCAGGGGCTGGGGGAGGGAGAGGAGAGGGGGAGGTGCCAGTCAAAGGGTAGAAAATTAGAGTTAAGTATGATAAATAAGTCTAGAGATCTAACTAGACTTATAGTCATATAGTCATGATGACTGTAGTTAATAATACTGTACTGATACTAGATATGCTAAGAAGGTAGACTTCATGAGTTCTCATCACACAAAAAAAGGTAAATATGTGAGGAGATGATATATTAATTAGCTTGACTGTAGTAATCATTTCACTGTGTGTTTGTGCATAAAATCAGTATGTTTCATACCTTAAATATATATGATCTTTAATTAAAAACAATGACCTAATAGTGGCTGTTTTAGGATTGAGAAACGTATTATCCATCAAAAGCTTGTTCCACCAAAGCAAACAGGAATATACACCATCCTGGCAAATGGTGGTTGATGGACTATCTGCTCTCTCCGCCTCTCCCCCTCCCTCACTTTCCATTGCCTACTCTGAAGTGGGGTCCTTTTACCCACTCTTTTTAATGTAGTTTATGAAGTCATCTTGCTTTCAGTTCAATTGAGTTAAATGAAAGCCACTGACTAAAAATTGTAAAAGAAACAAGAAAGACCTAAATATCTGAAGAACATTGAAGCAAGGTAAGCTGAGAGGTTCTCTCTCAACAGGAAATGGCCTGTAGGGGAGCGGGGTGGTGGAAATATGTAAACTTCACAGTGTTTTAACCTGTGTTTGCAACGCGTATACATGTAACTCAGAGTGAGACAGTTAGATAGCTGCTTAGAAGAAATGATGAACAAGGAGGAATGGAATTTTCTTTGATTTGGGTATATTAGGAAGTCATTGTAGATGAACTTGATTTAACAGGTGACAAGAGAAAGCTGAAAGTGATAACATTTGAACAATCAGTGCTCAGCTAGGAGGAGAAGCTACGTGGGATTTATAAGGGCTTCGAATAGGCAACATAGAATTCAAAGTGTAAGTATGACTTGTCTGTGAGTTTTAGAAAAGTCACTGGAGATTTTTGAGAGGGTCTCAGTGTAAAAAAAACTGCCTAAAAGGCCCAGTCTTATCAAGGGAGTACAGGCAACCTAGGACTTTTGGTTAGGTGTGTTACAAGTGTGTTCATTGAAGGGAAAGATCAACTGGTAGGTTTTGGAGACTGGCAAGAGAATGGAACCAGACAAAAGTTATACTATTGGGTTAACTATGCCCACAAAAAATGTTTTATGGTCAGATAAGCCAGGTAGATGGTCAAGTAGAACTTGATTTCTAAACAATTGAAAAAGTAAAACTAATTAGAGCTAACTGGTAAAGAAGAGGAACTTAATAGTACAACTTAAGTCAGTAAGAGTAAGTATAGGAGCAATAGAAATTGCTTATTTCTAGGCTACGAGAATGACTTCTGTGAGCACAGACCTTAGTCATTTCTACTCACTAAACAGAAATGGTTTATCGGGAAACATCCAAGCTCACAAAATACAAAAGAAAACAAAATATTTTTAGCTTGAATAAGTAGTATGATTGTCTTAATATAAAACTAACAAAAACAAATACAACCATGTTGTCAACATTATGCTCCTACTATTTATTGATCTTTAAAAAGGCTTTGTTTTCATGGGTAGTCAAACAGGAGTTTTCCCAAGATTAACTCCAAAACTCCAAACTTCTAGACCAAGTTTTTGAGAACCAGCTGAAAATTCTTAGAAAACAGTGCTTCTTTCTTCTTTCCTCTCTTCCTTCTTTCCATCATTTTTTTTCCTTTTAAACCTCCCAACAGTTTAAGAAGTAATGAGAGAATTATAGCCAAAAGTGGCCAAAAGAAATATTAGAAAAATAAGAAAACTTGACACAAATAAGGCTTTCCTTGACTTCTAACCATATCTCTAATATAATGTGGATCTATATTTTAGTAAATTTACATTTTAACAAATATAAACAGAGATATGATTACTATAGCATATTGTACATAACACTGTAATGGTTTGTGATGGTAAAGTATAATTACTAATTCACACGTGACTCTTTCTGATAAGAACAGATACTGTACTTGATCTTAGCCAAAAGGCCGGGAAGTAATACATGCGACTCTTTCTAATTAGAATAAAATCCAGGCATTGATGCTTTCATTCTATCATTGAGCCAATATTTATTAAATTTCTACTATATGAGGAACTGTTCCAGACACAGGGGACACAAGAAAGAAAAATCAAACAATGAAAAGTTTTGTCTTCACGAGAGGTAAAATAAAAAAGAGATCAGACCAAAGCTAGAGATTAATGAAAACAAAATCAGATCAGGAGATCAATACCCTGATGATAATAGAGAAATGCACAACTACCGTTTGTGGACCTGCAAGTCAGGGACAGATGCTCTGTGTGTTTGAAGAACAACAGCAAAGCCCGCAGTGCTGGAGCGCGCGAGGGCAAGGGCGAGGGCGATGGGAAGGTGGGGGCGGGGGGTGGGGATGAGGAGTTAGTCTTAAAGGTGATCACAGCAGTTTCAGGCAGAGGAATAATGAGAGATGACTCGTGTGTTCTGGTTGCCCTAGCTCAGGTGGAGGGTGGGCAGACGGGGGGAGATCGTTGTCTTTGTGTCGCTGCCTCGTCCGCCGCTGCCCACCACGCAGTGCTGGCTCCGTCGGTGCTCACGGAGTGGCGAGTAAATGGACAAATGAAGATGTTTAAGACTGTAGATTTCATGAATAGAATAAATAACAACTTCTCTAATGATATAAACTATCATTTTGAATAATATAGGTCATTAGGCAGAGAAAAATTTTTCATCACTGAGAATCAGTTCAAAGATTTCCAGAGTAGTTATGAGGGTAGTTACATGGAAAGATGGCAAAGATCTTCAAGGAACTGATTTATCGTAAGACGGTTGTGCTGAGCAACTTCTATAAATGAGCACTTCCTTCAGCAGAAATTGTAGATATTAAACTTGATATACCTTACCATGAGTGAGCCTGAGAAGTAAACTAGTGGTCCTCCCATGGATTAAGTGGTGTTTAGAAACTCATCACATGGCATTCTTGATAAGAAAGTTCCGTTCTTATTCTTGGGTCACGGGAAATGTAAACTGAAAAGGAAAAGGTTTCAAATGTTAAAAGATGTTTGTTTGTTGTTATTCAACTATAAGTAATAGATTTGAAAAACAAAATAGTTCAACATCATGGAAATGACTCCTAACACCCTTAATAGTACTCCCCCTTTCTCCATTTTTTGAAAACAAATTATACAAACAAACTTCTAAAGAAGAGAAATGCCTCAGAACCGAGCAGAGGATGTGTTCTTCTGGGAAGAGCTAAAATGGAAAAGCAGCGCACCTGCCTCCAGCTGGGCCCCCTCCACATATCTCACACTGCCCCGCCATGTGAAGTCCAGGCCAAGTCAAACAAGGAGCAATTTTAAAGTAGCACCTAAAGAGAAACTCAGGCAGAGTTTGCTAGCAAAACCCCAGACCGTAAAAGATCCTGCTGCACAGGCTTTATTTTCATTTCCTTGACCCATTTGCAGAGACTTGCTACTGATGGTGGCTTGGCCTCCCTGTACACAGCACACCAATAATAAACAGAGGCCAGCTGACACCCAGAGACACCTGCAGAACACTCACAGTGCAGGCTTGTTCATCCGAGGGGAAACGTTTTGCCTGGGGCTGGATGGGTAGCCATCCACTGGCTCAGGACACACACACACACAAACACACACACACCCCTGAAAGAAGTTTCCCAAGGACCCTCCTGAGGGCCTGTGGACTGCCAAGAGAGCTAATAGAGAAGGACCGCTGACTGGTGAGCAACGTGTGAAAAGGCCCCTGTATGCTGTCATCCCCTTATATCCCAAGCACTCGGACTTGCTGAAATTAATTTTGCAAAGTTTGAGAGAAACTGCTTGCAAACCTTTGCACCAAGATTTGAAGGCATGGAGCTTATTATCCCAGTTTCTCAGGATCCAACTTCTTATTTATTCATAAATTACGTATTTGCCAATGAAAATACTTTGTTGAAGCTCTGATCAAGCAGGTGCATTCAAGTAACCTGAAAAGCCTTCACTAACGTTTGAAAACTTTTCAGAACTGGGTTTCTTGGAATTGACAACAAAGGTCTTTTTTTTTCTTCCATGAATTCAAGTTTGAAATATTTTTAATAATTCAGAAAATAATTTATTTTGGTAATGAATCAATAGAAATATATGTAGTAACATTTACTATTTTATAAAAGTAACTTACTTCAAATATGTTCAAATACAGTAATTAACATGTTTCAGGACACTGTTATTTTCAATGTTTGATATACTCAATGTTTTTGATTAATGGTTATTCATAAAAGGAGAAATGAAGAAAAACTGATTTTTTATAATGCTAAAGATTCAAAAACTTAAGATTCAATCTACTTATAATATTTTTGACTGGATAAGATCTATGAGAGAGCATAAGAATGGAAAAACAGAAACCTGAACCCAGCCCTGGCTGGAGTGACTCAGATGGTTGTACGTCCTTCCGCAAACTCCCAGGTCACTGGTCAGATTCCTGGTCAGGGCACATGCCTAGGTTGAGGGTTTTGTCCTTGGTTGGGGCGTATATGAGATGCTACCAATTGATGTTTCTCTCTTACATCAATGTTTTTTCTCCCTTTTTTCTCCCTCTCTCTAAAAATGAAACAAAGAATAGGGAAAATAGACTAGACTAGACTAGACTAGGCTAGAATAGAATAGAATAGAATAGAATAGAATAGAATAGAATAGAACTGAACCCAAAGATTTAACATAACATAACCAACAGCCACATAAGATGAGGGCAGAGTTAGCATAGAAACTAGATTTCAAACCTCTAATACAATGTGATCTCTCTGGAACATTGTGCAGTCTGTCTTGTGCATGTCTTCCTTCTGAATTTGTCAATGATACAGTGATCTTCTGCAAGAGAAATTAGTAAAAAAAAAAAAAAAAAATGGGTACTCCCTGGCTGGTGTGGCTCAGTGGATTGAGTACCAGCCTGTGAACCAAAGGGTCACTGGTTTGATTCTCAGTCAGGGCACATGCCTGGGTTTCAGGCCAGCTCCCCAGTAGGGGGTGCATGAGAGGCAACCACACATTGATGTTTCTCTCCCTCTCTTTCTCCCTCTCTTCCTCTCTCTCTGAAAATAAATAAATAAAATCTTTAAAAAGAAAGAAAATGGGTAGTATCTTTAAAATTGTTTAGAAACCAGTATATTGAAATCTTTTGTTTACATCAAGTCTTAGGGATAGTCCAAACCATTCTTGGACAAGAGAGAAAACACCAGCTGTGATTTAAATAGCAATGCAGCTGACCTGAAGCTGGGAAAAAGCCAGTTTGCCTTAAAAAAAAAAAAAAAACCTCCACCTGGACTTACTTAGCACCCTTCCTTTGCCATAACCCTAAACACATGCCCTTGGTCTCCCCAGGGGACAGGAATGAAACCTGTAGAAAGCAAGAGGTTTAGTTTTAGTTTGTGTTGGCAAGATTGTTCCAAGGTGCTTCTATTTCCTGATTCACCTTAGTTTGGCCCTTCACCTCCATCCCATACCTCACTTCTTTGCTCCAACAGGCAACTGAAACTCAGTATAAGCAATAGTCACTGTATATATTAATAAATCAGAAACTATAAAATTTCTCCCATACTGTCTTCTTATTGTTTTTATGAAGAAATCCAAGGGATATACTGGAGGCCTTCTTTCATTGCATGTAACCATAACAATTAGAATAATAAACATATAGGTGCATTGGTTCAGCTATTTTTAAATAAAATCTGTGTTCATATTATTCAGAATGCTTATCCTTAAATAGAGATACTGCTATTTTACATCCATCAGCTAAAATATAGACATTAAAGCTACTTTAGAATACCCAGAAACTTCATTATGCATTCATTCATTAATTCATTTATTCAACAAATATTAATTAGAATAGCTTACACTGACTACAGATATCTTATCTGTGTCTGCTTATAGGGTAAGTATTCTGTATAGATTAAATCATTTAAGATTTGCAGCAATATTAATATAAATACTGTTATTATTTCCCTTTTCTAGTTTGGGAAACTTAGATTCAAAGAGATTAAGCAACTTGCCCAAAGTTACCCAGTTAAGAAGTTATAGAATTAATATTTGAATAGAGTCCCTTGCAAAAATATTAATTATGGGAAATAGGCCCCAAGTGTACAAGAGTTCATTGTACAAGGTTTACTCCGGAGGCTAGAGGGAGGAGGGAATGGGGAGTTATTGTCTAATGGGTATAGAGTTTCAGTTTTGCAGGATGAAAGAAATTTGGAGATGAGCAGTGATGACGGTTGCACACCAGTATAAATATATGTAATACTACTGAACTGCACACTTAAATATGGTTCAGAGGGCACGTTTTACATTATATGTATTTTACAATAAAGAATGAACAAAAAGACATTAAAGTGGTCATCCAGTTCTCCCAGAATATGCTTATTTTATTTGTATAGACTTTCATCAACATTTTAAAAATGTTATAGTATTCTCAGTTGTCAAATACCACATGTGAGGACCATCCAGACCCCCGTATCTCAGCATAAAAAGCTCTAAATGAGTAAATAATCACAGTAAAATATGATGTGCATTATGAAGGGTCGTGTCCATAGAAAAGTGATTAAGTCTAACCCAAGGGAAGCATAAGCGTCCAGAGGAAGGTAAAGAAGATGCAGAGAGAAGGATATGTGTTTTAGGCCAAAAGAATACATATATGGACGTAGACACACAAGGAAAAGTACATTCCAGGAATGAAAAATGTTCAGAAATTAAAGTGTGGAGAGGAGGTACATTAAGAGACAAGACTAGAGGCTTGGGCAGGAATAGAATGAAGAGGATCTTATAAGTTATGTTAGCAAGTTCAGACTTTATCTCAAAGTAAGAAATCAGCCATTGAGAGAGTTGAGTTAGGTGTCTCTAACTGTAGCCAGAAGGAGCAAACCTGAAAACAGGGATCTCAGTTCATTGTACTAGTCCAGGTAAGAGGTGATAGTGGCTGGACTAGGGTAGTGGCCACGATAATAGATGGAAGTGGACAATATTTGAGCTAATTAACAAGTGGAAGAGTCAGAAACTAGTGAGTACTTGAGGGAAGAGCAAGGAGTTAAGAATGATAATAATAGCTGCCTTTTAAATAATATTGAATACAGCTCAGGAATTGCATTAAGCACTTTACATAAATCATCTCATATAATTCTCACAATAGTCTACAAGGTATTTACTATTGTAGAAATGCTGGGTAACATGCCTTATGTTGCATGGGTAAGAAATTGCAGAAATAGGGTTACAATCAAAGACCATTTACTCCCAAACCCATCCTCATCCCCACTCCCTAAATAGTCTCTTTTCAATAGGGTAGATGGTATGGCCATTTACAGATGAAAAATGGGAGAGAATGTGTTGGGGAAGGGGGTCAATATAGTGACAATATTTTTCAAACACATTAATGGGAATGGATGTTATATGTAATTTATTAGTTTCATTATCAAAATATTGAAAGATATGTTTCTATTTCTCTTAAGTTAAACTATTAGGTCAACTATTAAAAGCATTTCATAATAAATAGCAAAAGCAAGTTTCTTAGCCCAGTTGTAAAACACAATCACCAGTAGAATTTTTAAAATGTAGACATGTCTGGACTTCACCCCATGCAGTAAATAGCATATGGATGGGTATATGTGTTTTTCTCAAATGCTTCTCAGAAATACCAGGCCTGCAAGCCACCATTCTATACAGTTGATGGTACTGTTTCTTAAAATGGGAGAACAAGACTGCTGACATAGGAATTCTGGAAGAGGTACTTATTGAAATGCAAATTCTAGGCCTATTCCTATGCTTCTAAATCAGAATCTGTGGGAGTGGGGCCCAGAAAGTGCATTTTAACTAGTTTCCCAACTGACAGTTAAATGCAATAAAATTGTTACAATACAATTTTACAACTATTGTTGTGTGGTATTCATCTGCATTCATATAATAGAGATATTCCAATAATAAAAGCTCTGTCATTAGTCTTCCAAAGGTGTGACAGTTACCATGCATTGAGGACATACCATTTTAACATCTAATAATTTTCTCTTCCTTTCTGTTAACTGTTTCAAACATAATACTTTTCTCATCATTCCCCAAACTGTCACTACTATGTGAAAGAGAATGCCGATCCTTGAATCAGCAGCAACTGGTACTTGTTGATTGTGCTCCAAACAATTTTGCATGTCACAACTGTAGTACACCCACTCAGAAATCTAGTCCTTTGCAAGGTCACAGGAGCTGTTTCCAAATAAGACTTCCATGGAAAATACGTCAGATTTATTTTTCTGTGTCAGGACACTGAGCACAACATGAATGAATTTTCACTCCCTTGATACTCTAAAATATTTGTTTTTTAATGATCATGGACTTTAAATCTCCCCTGGAGCTGGCATCGCACGCGTCTCTTAGTTAGGGCTGTCATGTGCCATGATGCAAGATGTTCACTGCACAACTCCAGGGGGCACCATCCTAATTGTGGTCTAGGAAAGCAATTTTCAAAGCCAGTAATTGTAGCCCGAGGGAATCTTAAGTTTCTAAATTAAGTTTTCTTTTACTATTTCCTATTACATCACATTGGAAAACATGTTCATTGCTCAAAATGGTACATGTGCATTTGTTGACTAAAATAACTTAAAAGTACTTGGTAAATAAAAGCAAGACATGTATTCACCAAAATCAACATTTGATAATTGTGTTCAGAAAAAAATTTGACTGTGGCAGCTGGTCACAAAAAATTGTTTACCTAATTTTCAAAACTATTCCATTTTAAAGTAAATATAAAGTTCTGATTTTTCCTTAATTTGACTTTAATTTAAAATGTAAAGATATCAGGTTGTTAATTTTAATCTCGACTGTTTATTTTTTCATAAAAATATCTGTATTCAGATTGCTCTATAATTAGTTCCCTACTAAGAAGTTTAGAAAAACATGTTATCATGTCTAAATCCATTACAAAACATTCAAGACAAATGATGAAAATAGAACGCAATTAAAATCTTTGTGTACTTTTTATTTCTTGGCAAATAAAAAGTAAAATTTGAACCTTAGGTAGGTTCTCTTCTTTGGACTGAAGTGATATTCTTCTTCTTTTTAATTGAATTTATTGGGATGACATTGGTTCACAGAGCCATACAGGTTTCAAGTGCACAACTCAACAAATCGTCTGCACACTGCATTGCTTACCCATGCATTGCCCCAAGCAAAGTCTCTTTCAGTCCCCATTTAAATATTGGATGATTTTTTTTGTTTTACTTTATTGTTGTTCAATTACAGTTGTCTGCATACTCTCCCCTCCCCTCCCCCTCCAATCCCACCTCCCTTCCCTGCCTCCCTCCCCACCCTTGGTTCTGTCCATGTGTCCTCTATGGTGGTTCCTGAAAACCCTTCTCCCCATTGTCCCCTCTCCCCTCCCCCCTGGCTATTGTTAGATTGTTCTTAATTTCAATGTCTCTGGTTAAGTTTTGCTTGGTTTTTGCTTTTGTTGATTATGTTCCAGTTAAAGGTGAGATCATCTGGTATTTGTCCCTCACTGCCTGGCTTACTTCACTTAGCATAATGCTCTCCAATTCCATCCATGCTGTTGCAAAGGGTATAAGCTCCTTCTTCCTTTCTGCTGTGTAGAATTCCATTGTGTAAATGTTCCATAGTTTCTTGATCCACTCATTTGTAGATGGGCACTTAGGTTGTTTCCAGAACTTGGCTATTGTGAATTGTGCTGCTATGAAATATTGGATGATTTTTAGTTCAGGTCCAAAGCAGCAGTGTTTGTTTTTACCACAGCTGAGGTCCCATTTACAGAATGTGTTTTCTGTTACAAAGAGATCTGTTACGATGATTAAGGAAATGTTTTTATCAAAGAGATTCAATATAAATATTGCCATTATACATTTACACTGGAAGCAAGAAAATCGTGTATCTCAAACATTTCAAGAAACTTGACATAATTGTTATCATTTAGAGACATCTAGTTTAAAAACTAATTCTTAAAAAATAAAATCAGGTGTTTATCTTTTAGTTTTGATTTGTTTTGCTTTTTTAATCTTCTAGTCCAAGTGTTATAGAAGAGTATAAATGCAAAATATGCATAACTGGAAGAGAGTATTGCATTTATCTTTTAGGAGTTTACAACAATTGTGTTTTCTTAACCATATGCTTTAAGAATATTTTACTTTACTCATTTAGCATGTGATTATGCAAAGCAGATTTTGTGGCACATACTGAACATAGTAACCAAAAATGGGTTGAATATTTCAGATAATAAATGGCACAATTTATAAGCCCATAAACCTATTTTATTAAGTACTATCATTTTAATTGCAGAGTGTTGTAGTGAAATATACTATTGTTTTTAAACCTGAGAATGTATTGAATACTGAAGGTTAAAATCAATACTTGCTTATCAGTGGGCTAAGAACCCACGGGGCCCCTAACATTCATCTAGTCCTCCTCAACTGCCTGCTTCATTGTCATCGGATGATGACATTATGAACAGTTTGCTGAGGAGGGAGAGAAATATCATGTACTAAATTTGCTGTGAGCCACAGTGTGTGAGGCCAGTACTTTTCTGAAATCAAGAGGGGGAGGAGAGGCAAAACATGAATGAGACAATTTTGCTACCACTGGAGAGCACTGCTAATTTTGATAAGGAAATATATGATGTTATTGATGAAAAGCATGCTTGGGGATTTTTCTCTATATTTCATACTACCATTCTGATCCCCCCTCCCAATATGTCTGGCTGCTTGATTACTGGAGATAGTTTAATGAATATAGAATTTCAAATGCAAGCAAACAGTGGAATGACGCCGCATGGAATCCTGTCTGTGCCTACTCTAATGAAGGAAGGACGTGCTTTGTACATGTGGAATAAGGTTTAGTCTCAGCATTGATGTTACTCCCACAACAATATACAAGATGACTTCATTTTAACCTTCTCAGTGAAATCCAGGAATTAATTTTTGCTCCATACTAGAGTAAGAAATGAAAGCTGGCAGAGAACATCCCAAATTGGGTCATGTTGCATAGTAGATTGAAGTGTTAAGTTCACAAGTAGAGAGGAGGAAAAGGTAAAGCTCCTTTAGTCATTTCAGACAGGAAATAGTGCTGTTTGCTAACTGTATGTGTATCTATAGAAGCCAAACGCTCAGTTCCCTGATGCTTTTTGTCTTTACTTTCTCTCAAAGTGCAAGTATATTCCAAGTTCATTCACATTACCTAGCCACTCAGTAAGTTTATACTGATGGATGAACTGGTGGGGGTGGTCTCACACTTGTGATTGCGGATGATGCCAAGTGAGCTGGAGACATCTGGCAGAAAAACCGACCGTGCACCAGGTATGCAAGGAGGGCCATAGTCTCCACATCAGTGAAGTGCCTCCCTACCTGTTGATTATTGTGAGGGTTACTTGATACCATGAAAGGTCTTTAGGAGAGACTTCCTGGCACCAAATCAGGACTTTATAGTTGCTAGGACTGTTATGTTACTGTCAGTCCTAAGAATTCATGTGAGGCCAAAGTGTTTTGAAAGTTCTGAATTTAATGACCAGAGGGATTTTTTACTAAGTATGTCCAATATGACTATGCCACTTTTCTGCCAAACAATTTATTGGCTCACTTATACTGGCTTCTTCTTTGGTGTACTAAGACAGAGGAAGAGACACCAATACGCAGAGTACAGGTGTAATGATTTCATGTCCATTGTGTTGGATTGCACAGAGCAGTCCATATCAAAGTTCACGGATAGCAGGAACCGAACTCTGTGGAATATTCTAGTTAAGCCTGGAGCTTGTCGTCCATACTTGGGTGAAGGAGAGACTCATTCCTCTGGGCAGTGGGTGGATACCTACAGGGATAATTTCAGAGATCAGTGACAATTTCACTCCATGTAGCTCTAACTTTCTTCTCTCATTCTGGGAATTTGTTCATTAGAACTAAACATTTTTGTTCCTGTAAATTAAAACTTTATTTTTTAATTATAAGAGTTTGGATAAAGTCTTGTATGCTGCCTTCCCTCTTACTCCATGCCTTCCATCATTGCCAGTCACTCCATTCAGTCCCTCATGGAGCTATCACAAGGTATGGCTTTCAAATATTTCCTAAGCAGTGCTTTTCAAATTTTATGCATAATTTATGCATAAATCTCCTGGGGAATCTCATTAAAATTCATATTCTACTTTAGTAGGTAGGGACATAATATTTTAAACTAAATACAACTCAGAATAGCACCAGATTAAAAAAAAATGGTTATTACTAACACACCAGATGTCAGCTGTAGTGGCTGAATGGTAGTCCCTCAAAACATTAGGTTGTAGGTGTTTTAGATAAAATTACATTAGGCTCTTGACATGAAAAAATTTGTCCTGGATTATCCAGGTGATCCCTGAACGGCATCACAAGTGTTAGACAGACAGAGGGAGGGTAGCCACACAAAGAAGAAGGGCACATGAAGACGGAAGCAGGGGCTGGAGTGATACGGCCACAAGCTAAGGAATGTTGAGCCTCCAGAGGACCTGCCACCATCTTCATTTGGACTGCTAGCCTTTGGGACGTAGGGAGAATAAGCTGTTGCTTTAAGTCAACAAGTCTGAGGTAATTTTCACCGTAATTATAGGAAACAAATATACCGGCTTTAATTCCTTTTCAAATAAAACACCGCTCATCCCTCAGTGTCATTAAATCTCATCTCCTTTTTTGAGAACTTTTTAGAACCTGAAGGAGATGGGTAGAGATTCCCTTGTATATCTTCACAAATGCCGTAGGACATAACTTGCTCACTTTTCTTATATTACTTTTAAATTTTAGACATATTTACGTATTTAGCACTGAGATGTTTCTGCAACTCAGTGACTGGTTCTGTTTACCTAATTCATTAACTATGGCAATTCTTTAATTGGCTCAGCACTTTTGCACAAGCCTGTGTAGAATTAATTATAGCATTTGACTCTTGTAAATAATTCTTGGTAGTTACCTCATTCTAATATCAATGTAAAGTAAGCAATCTAAATTTCTCATTGTTTATTTTTTCCTATACTGCTTGTAACAAATTAACACAAAGTTAGAAGCATAAAACAAAGCAATGTACTATCTCACAATTCTGTAGGTGGGTCTTACCTGAGGTGGGTCTTACCAGGATAAAATCAAAGTGTCCTTTCAGCAGACTTGTAGAGATAAGTCTTTTATAGCTTCTAGAGGTTGCCCAAATTCATTGGCTCGTGTCCCCCTTTCCTGTAGTCTCAAAGTAGCCATGTTTCTTCTGTCTGACCTCTCTTTAGTAGCCACATCCTCCCCTGATCATAGCTGGGGAAGGTTGTCTTCTCTTAAAGACCTTTGTAGTTATATTGGGCTGACCCAAACTATCGGGGATAATCTCCCCATCTCTGGGTCCTTAACCTTAATCACAAATTCAGAGTTCTTTGCATGTAAGGTGATGTTTTCACAGGATCCAGATATTAAGGTGTGGACATCTTTGGGTGGGTCATTATCAGCCTACTATAGTTGCTACAGACTTTCTAGTTCTATGAAATCAAATTTTGATGATGTAAGAGGTTTTGATATCTCATATTACTTTTAGAAAACAAAACAGCTTTTTTAATATTTTATTTTAACTGTAGTTTCTAAAGTCATCCAGTTAATACAAAGTTCTTACTTAAGCTATTGATTATTCATCTTTTTTTTTTACCTTTGTATAATGTTGCTAAATACAATTCTACAATTTTGAGAATCATTATTAGGATAGCTATTATACTGAAATTATTGGTTTTCCTAAATTACAGATACATAATAGTTTTTTAAACTATAGCCACCATGCTGTCCATAACATCCCCAGAACTTGTTTATCTTATAGCTGGAAGTTTTTACCTTTTGATGACCTTCACCCATTTTACTCATCCCCAATGTCCTACCTCTGGCAACCACCTATCTGTTCTCCGTTTCTATGAGCATGATTTTCCTAGATTCCACATGTAAGTGAGAGCCGACATTATTTGTCTTTCTGTCTGACTTAGCATAATGCCCTCAAGATTCATCCATGTTGCTGCAAATGGCTGGATTTTTTTTTGTGTGTGGCTGAATATACATATATATGTATATGCATGTGTGGATGTATGTCTATGAATATGTATGCATGTGTGTATCACATTTTCTTTATCTGTTTGTCTGTCAGTGGACATGTGGGTTGTTTCTGCATCTGGACTACTGTGAATAGTGCTGCAGTGAACATCATAGTGCAGGTACCTTTTCAAGATAGTGACTTTGTTTCCCTTAGATACATGCCCAGAAGTAGAATTGCTGGATCATGTTATAGTTCTATTATTAGGTAGAATTTTTTATTGAATTTATTGAGGTGACATTGGTTAACAAAATTATACAGATTTCAGGTACACAATTTTACAGTACATCATCTGTATATTGTATTGTGTGTTCACTACCCAAAGTCAAGTGTCCTTCCTCACCATTTACTCTCCCTTGACCCTCCTCTACTTCCCCCACCCCTTTTCCTCTGGTGATCACTGTTGTCTTTGTCTGTGAGAGGGTTTTTTTTGCTAATCCTTTCACCTTTTTCACTCAATCCCCCAAAATCTATTGGTTGCTTGCATATTTTTGAGAAAATGTCTATTCAGTTCTTCTGCTCATATTTTAAATACATTTTTTCTATTGAATTGTATGAGTTCTTTACATGTTTTGAATATTAACCCCTTATCAGATATACAGTTTGAAAATATTTTCTCCCATTCTGTAGGTTGTCTTTTTTTAATAGTTTCTCTTGCTGTGCAAAAGTATTTTTGGTCTGATGTAGTCCCACTTGTTTCTTTTGCTTTTGTTGCCTTTTTTTTTAGACCTAAATCCATTGAGATCATTGCTAAGACAGATGTCAAGGAGCTTGCGCCTGTTTTCTTCCACAAGTTTTACAACTTTGGGTCTTACATTTAAGCCTTTAATCCATTTTGAGTTGATTTTTGCATATGGTGTAAGATAGGGCTCTGGTTGTGTTCTTTTGCATGTGGCTGACCATTTATGGCAGAGACTATCCTTTCTCCATTGTATATTATTGGGTTCTGTGTTCTAATTGACTGTATATGTGTGGGTTTGTTTCTGGGCTCTCTATTCTGTTCATTTGCTTATAATTTATTTATAAGTATTTAAATTTCATTTTTACAGTTACTAATTTATTTTATTTTTTCACATATTAACTGGATATGTTGCCTAAACAAAAGAGAAAGTCATCAGACTCTTATCTCCTGATTTTTTTAGATACATGGACATTTCTGCCTGTATCAGATTCACAAATATATAAAACCCTATTGAATCCCTGCCTTCCAATGAGCCTGTCTTGATCATCCAGACCACAGTGATATGGTTCTCCTTCCAAAGACTTAAATTGCTTATTTGGTACATTGTTCAGGTGGTGCATGTGAGCTGCATTGAATTATTCATTGCTTTTGTGTAAGTGAACATTTTTTTGCAAGTGAATTGTGAACTGCCTGGTGGCAAATGAAATCATTATTTTCTCCATATTCCTTTTGTACTTAACATACTGCTCTGCCTATTGTAGGTAATTAGAGTACATTTTCTGATTTGTTGGCAGTATTACATCCTCATCCTCATTATCATTATCAGCATCATCAGTGAGCATTTACTGAGGAAATGGCAAGTCATTATCTAGAACAGCAAAGAACGTCCTCAAAAATGCTTAGCCATATTTTTCTTGCATCATACGCAAGAAAGAAAATACTCTCTCTTGTACTGGTGAAGTTATGGGCCAGTTATGAGTGCAAAATGGCTGTGTGATCTACTGGTATTGAAAAAAATCAAGACATCTGTCTCACACTCCCTCAGACCTTCGCTAGCATGCTGACTCCATGTAAGCCAAGTCGCTTTAGGCATTCATCTGTTTGCTCATCTTGAAAACTGCCACTGTAGCAATTGCCACTGTAGCAGGATAAACCCCTGGGATATCCTGCAGGTAAAATAAGAAAAAAAAGATGATTCATTTTACAAAGTCAAATTCCTTATAAAAACCGATAAAAATTCTAAAGGTGATAATTGGTTTTTAAAAGATATTCTCTATGGGATTCCCGTATTAAAAATCCCCCTGAATTTGTTTCAAGGTAATAAGAGCCCCTCTCTGCTTTGCAGAGCTACTCTAGAGCCACTCACTTACCTTCCTTGCTTCTGAGATCTTGAAGTTCCTGGGAAACATCCAGGAAATGACCATGACCCCAGCAAGGAAAAACCAAGCCCTCTCTGAAGCCTAACACATCTGGACTGGGATTGTTGTCCTCACTCTGCCAATGACAAAACTGCCTTACAGGATTGTTTTAAGTTGTAAATGAGATTTTTTTGGTGTGTGAAAACCCTATGCAAAAGATGGTTTTTAGGTGCTAAACTCAACAAAATTAAAAATATTCATTTATTAATGTATTTGCTTTGTTGGTATTAATTAAGCACATTTTCATGAAAAATTCACAAATTTGAGATCTCAGATTTGAGTAGTCCACATTTAAATTGATGTTTTCATAATCAAAATATGTAACTTATACTAGATATGGTATAATTTATGTTCTAATCTTCATTAATTAGTAAGGTACAGCATTAACTACTCCTATAGCTATGTCTATCAAAAATGCATGCTATTTTCATGAGCTTTTAAAATGCTTAAACAAATCATACAGAAAGGACATGGATGACTTGATATTTTAAACTGACATCAATATAAGTCAACAAGTTTGTCTTTAAGATAAAAAATACTACTGGGTTATTTGGGCATAATTATCATGGTTAATAACAGAAGTATTTTAAATGGGTAGGTAACAAAGATAAACACACATTTTTTTTTTTTAATTTTGAGATTATAATTTAGTATTTTCACATTATCCCTAAACCACATCCTGCATATTTTGGATTTCAGAGAGTTTAGGATTAAGAGAAGTTCTTTTTATCTAATGCTCATTCTCAGAGTTTGCTTTGAGTATTTTTCTCTAGCATGATTCATAAGAGTTTTGAGTTTTTTAAAGATCCTCTAGGCTTATGAGCAAAGGAAGATGAGGATTAAGATGATCTTATTTTTATTTAGTATTTATTAAGCACCTAAGTTATTACAGAATTTGTGGAAAACACTAAACTAAAATAGCCTCAAAAGATGTTTGTCTCAGATTTTGAGATTCAGATGCCTAACCAATCCTGCCGTCTTCCTTTTGTAGATGAGAAAATTGAGTCACACAAAGCTTAAATTGTCTATCTCTGGCCATATGGCCGACTAATGGGAGAACGGAGCACAGACCCTGAGGTTTTCACTCCTACCCAGTCAGTACTCTTTCTACTACATCTATCTGCCACTCATGACAGCTAAGTGTGTCTGAGAAGCATAAATATGTAAGTTTACATTAGAATATAGGAACGATTGAGGGCAAGGATGGTGTCTTATTATCCATACAATAACAATAAGTCTTTATAAATACATGTTCAATAATTGATCTGCTGGCTGGTGCTCATCTCGCTCTATAATATGGCGTAGGAATTAGTGCATCTTCTTTGACTGATGTAAGCATCTTAACTGAAACCTAGCTCTTCAATTAGCCTCAGTGTTGTGGTCTCACTGGCAATAAAGGTCACAAACTCCTGTCTAGGAGGATGTAACCTCTAGGGCTCTGGACTTGAAAATCCTAGTGTTCAAAGTGACCGTGAAAAGCTTCCTGTGCAAATGTTATTTTCCAGCCCCCCAAGCTGATGTTTCAGCACACGCCCTGACCGTATTATTATACTGCCCAGGTGAGCAGACAAGTCCAAGTAGGCATAGCAGTTTCTATCACAATACGGTCCATTAACAAGATTTTTAGAAACAAATTAAGTCATTGAAAAATTAAAAAATTACACGGAATAATGTAAATTATATCTATGGTAATATTACAATTATATTTTGATTTAAATCTAAAAAATCAGATTTGATCTCTAGACAAATAAAACTTGTTTGACAACAATCTTCCCCGATAGGAAGTACCTTAAACCAATAATCTAGGCAAATGGGTACCCTCTTTTAAAATGAGTTTTTTGTCCCAAATCCCAAATTATACCCATGATAAACTAAGTTAGATCACATGAAGGGCACATTTTGTCTATACCAGCTTTTGTCCTAAGTGATCAAAGACACCTGAAGTAGATTGAGAAGCAAAAAAGATTTTATTTATTTTTAGAGGGAGGAGAAGAGAGGGAGAGAAACATCAATGTATGAGAGAAAGATGATATTTTGCCTCTCACACACCCCCAACTAAGGGCCTGGCCCAAAACCCAGGCATGTGACCTAAACAGGACTGGTGACTTTTCAGTTTGCAGGGTGATGCCCAACCCATTAAGCCACACCAGCCAGGGCTTGTGTCCTTTTCACCCAAGCCCTCTCCTGAATCTTTGTTTACCAGATTAATAAGGAAGTGTTGGCAAGAAAACAAGCCAGAATTTCTAAGGCCAAGAGAAAATGAGCCCAATCTATTCACCCCAGTTGTAGTGTGCAAACAAGGGAAAGAGAGTGCATGCCCCTAGCATCTCTGCTAGACACCTAAACTAGGACCTGATTTCTGGGGGTGGCATAAGGAAGATGACGCTGGGAGTGGGAGAGCTAGCAGACTTCATCTGGATCTTTCTGTGGACAGAAGCAACACATTACACACAGATGAGAAGAGGCCGCAGCATGTTGTTGGGCAACAATCCTGTGTTTCTGAGTTCTAATCCTGGCTCCACCACCATGGGTAAACTACATGGGTGAACTTGGCCAAGTTATTTACCGATAATACCCTAGACTTTGGGGAACAGATGACACCTCTTTTCTCTCTCTTATCACTGGCTGATCCCTGCAGCCATTCCTCGCTGTCAGAATGGTAGAGCAACAGTAGGGTGTAATAGTGAAGAAAGCGGGCTCAAGAATCAGACAAGTTTGGCTTCTAATTCCAGCTGTCACATAGAGCTATAACTTTGGAAAATTACTTCTTGTAAGTCACAGTTTTCTAATTAGTAAAACAGAGATGATACATGTGTTTGTTTAGTAAGTTCGTTGTATGTGTTAGATAAAATAATGTATGTGCAGTGTTTAGCACAATGCATAACCCAGTTTGATAAATATTAGATCTTAAGTACAATAGCCAAAGCTTGAATGTGAGCTTAAAAGGGATGTGGCAAGAGGAGGCCATTCAGTTAGCTATAAACTTAGACTTAGGGTCACCTCAGGCACCTAAATATAGATGTCCTTTCGTATGATTCAGCCTACATCCTTAGGCTGTCCCTCCAGGTATTGCCAACAAAACCCTCAAGTAGTCATGAATGTTCACTAGTCTAACATGTTCATTTCCTTCAGACTTTTTGTAGCAGTGGGAGGTGGACAAGGTTTGAGGATCTGGGGTGTTCTTGTTGAATCCAATCTTACTATCATTTCTTTCACCAAAATGTAGGTTAAGTGCCAACATACTGCCTAAAACATGAATAGATAGAATTCATGTCTATTGTGCTCGTGTTGGTTGCAGCAGTCCTCCAATCCTGAAGCATTAGGACAAAATCTTCACCCAATTTGTATATTTCAGTCATCTCCTCTGTTCTATCTTCCATTCTTATCACAGCACACTGTCTTCTCCAGTAGAGTTTTCAAATTCTCTAGTGATGTCTTTAAACTGACTATACATCCATGGTATTCTTGAATGAAACTACTCAATGACTTTCTATTGCATTTAAGTCAAATGGAAAGCCGTTCTTAGAGCCCACTTGGTCTACAGAATTTGGCTCCTACCTAATCCCCACGTTTATCTCACGGCACCCCTTCTCTCCCCACTCTGTTCCCACTGTAATCCAGCCACATTGACCTTCTTTCTGGTTTTGAACAAGCCAGGCTATTTTCCCTATGAAGGCTGTGACACTTGTTCCCTCTGTCTGGAGTGTTCTTTCATTGCATCTTCTCATTGCTTTCTAATTATTCAAGTAGCAATTAAAACATTGTCTACTGAGAGAGGCCTAATTTAGCCTCCGTATCTAGTAACTCAGCCCTTTCCAAAACATGTCAACTTTATTGTTCTCACAGCACTATCTTCAATTGTTTGTTTACATATTTATGATTCTTCTTTCTCCACCAGGAAACAATCTGCTGAGAGCAGAGACCTTATCTTACCATTTATCATCAATGTCTAGAACAGTGATTTGTTCACAGACTCTCAAAAATAGGAGGTAGGGCAAAAGTAAGTTTACAGTTGTTCATATGGAAAATAATACAATAATTAATAAATAATAATACAAGAATAAACCATGTTTTGCATACTCACAACTGTAAACCTACTTTTGCCCCACCCTGTATTTATAAATGTGATGAGGAATAAATGGCCTGACTTCTTAATAGTAGGCAGTTCTCCACCTACTCCCTCTTTGATAGCTCTGAAATTTATTCAGCACTGAATAAGAATGTTTAGGACATTGCTACCTTTATAGTAGTGATAGTTTCCATAATTCCGTTAATTCTCCACATGGTAAGAATTTAAACTTCCAGGTAACATTGCACAGTCTTCCTTTGTGTATTCTGACTGTTTGCTGGGTGGGCACCATTACCTCTTTTTGCATGGTACAGGGCGAGATGGAACACTTTTTAAATCCTTGGGTAGACAATAGAGTTTCTACCATGAGGAACTCACTTCCAGACAGTATTACTTAGAGATATCTATTCCCAGAAAACACAGACATTCTTAAATTCTTTGTTTTTCCTCTCCCCATTGAGCAACTCCAAACTACAACTATTTTTTTCACATTGCTTTTTTTTTAGCATTCTTTATTTGTGCATTCTTATGCCATTCCTTATAACCATATTTATAGTTTCCCAGTCTTGTTTGCATTTTCTCTGCCCCTCATTACAACCCTATAATAACTTAAGCAAGAAAATATGGCAATCAAGATGAATTTGCATCATGCCTAATTGTCTTAATTCAATTAGCTATTTACTTATTCATTTAACAAATATTTATTGAGTGCCCAGCTTGTGTGATATGCTGTGCAAATCCTGGGAATATACTAGTGAACAGGATAGAGTCTGTGGCCTCAGGTAGCATAAATTCTAGTAGGAATTGACAGTAATAAATAAATTTAAAATAGGTTTATTGTATGCATTATGTCATATGTATAATGAACATTATAATATGTTGAGACATACAATATATCTATTTTGATTGTCCATCTTTAGTCTTAAAGGTTAAATTTTAATTTTTTATAAAGTATACATGATGTGTATGAATTCTAAAAAATGTTCTTAATTAAATCATGATTTGCTCAATATATTATGGTTTACTTAAGAACTAAACATGCTGTTATGTGTCCATATAAATCTTGACAAGTTATAACAAAAAAATGAGTTTAGCATGTCCTGTCATTTTCAGTTTGAGAGTTTTATTATAAATTATGGGTTGACTTGAATAAACAAATAATCACTGATATCTCCCAAGAACATCGAAGTTCTCCCATTGTACCTCTCTTCTATTCCAAACACCCATGTATTATTTGTAAATTCATATGTGTTGATATTATTTTAAAAGCTTTTTTTTAATCTAAACATTTTAAAGTTCTAGTTAAGGCCACAGGAAAAGTTCCTTTCAGCTTTACCCTAATTAGGTTACAGGGGGGGTTATTTTTTCAGTTTTTAAAAAATTTATTTTATTTTTAGAGAGAGGGAAGGGAAAGAGAAAGAGAGGGAGAGAAACATCAATGTGTGGTTGCCTCTTGCACGCCCCACACTGGGACCCAGGCATGTGCCCTGACTGGGAATTGAACGGCGACCTTTTGGTTTGTATGCTGGCACTCTATCCACTGGGCCACACCAGGCAAGGCTAGATTACAGGGTTTTAAAAGTTTATTTCATCAACTAAAATAAGGAGCTTGATATTTTACCTACAGGTTAAAGAAAAGAAGTGGCCTTGAACTGAAGTATAAGCCCCCAGGGATTAAGCAGGGAAAATGAAATACAAATTTGTGTTGTTCCTTTAAGCCATGCACAGTCATCTTGTATAGAAAGAGAAGTGTGGCAGTGTGACTTTTCATAAGCCCAGAATGTTCTTAATTTATTCACAGGGTTGAGGACACCCTTCTAGAGAATGTGCTCATTATCATAACAACAGTTTACAACTAATTTGAGACATTTTTCTATGCTTGCTGGAATGCATACTGGTGTACTATAGGAATCAAAGACTTGAGTTGGCAAACCTTCATTCAAAGTGCCAACTGGGCCACTAACTAGGTCCATGGACAAAATACTTGATATTTGCCTTATGTGATTTAAAAATGGAGATAGAAATGCCTAACTTACTTAGCAAAAACAAAATAAAGCCCTTGTCATCTAGAAGGTTGTCAATAAATGTGACTGTTATACTTCTCACCACCAAGTATGCAAATCACTCATCCCCATTTCAAGGTTAACATATGGGAAGTAGGTGGAAGAAAGGTATTTTTTTCTTTTGGCCATTCATACACTTAACAAACATTATTGCTTGTCTTCTCTGTGCTGGGCATGCAGCATGTCTGTGGAGGAACCAAGGAAAATGATAACTCCTCTAATCACAAGCAGCTCACAGTCTACTAGGAGGAGAAGACAGTGGAAAGACCAGTAAGATATAGTGTGCTAGTTTAAGGAAGAGCTAAGAAATGGGTTCTGTGGGGACACAGCCTAAGGGTAGGGATTAGTCTACAAGATGCTCCAAGAAGATGAGTTTCAAAGGATAAGAAAAAATGCTCAGATGGTAAAAGAGAGGAAGTTTATTCCTGATTTCCAGATGAAGGAGTCATCTGTCAGTAGACTGTGAGCTCCATGAGGTCAGGGTCTTAGTTTATTCAATATGAGGTCTCTAGCACCTAGGACAGCACCCACTACACACGGGTCTCTGAAGTGTATTCAAATGAGGCCTTCTAAAGCATAATATGATTTATTGTACTCAGAAGCATATACTAAGAAATATAGATGAGCTTGAATCTCAGGATTGTGTGGAGACAAAGAAGGGATTTTTTTATGTTGATAGAATCCAGTCTATGATGAGAACAATGTTCATAGTTAATGAATTATAAAGCCTATATAATAAGTTAAGATACCATTTCATAGTTTCTCCTCACTAAGGAAGTGGTTTTAACCCACAATTAGTCTGGTTAGTTGTTGAGACTATTCTGGCTTAGTCACATAGTCTATTGTGTGTCTCAGGATGCTGTCACCCCATTTGGATGACCACATTCTTTCAGCCTTTCTTATTTCTGACTTGTTAGTCTCTGTTTGTGTCTGAAGCCCAAACCACACCCTGTGCAAAGCTGGGAGTGCCTATCTGCCTGCTAAGGATTGCAATGTCGCAGTCGTTTTCCTGTTAGGTTCCGAGGGAGTCTCTTACTCTCCTAATCAATTGTATTCTCCCTGCAAGGTGGAGGTCACATCAATGTTAATGGTGACAAGTAAATAAAAATACCTTCGTTTATAAGAATCACTTTGTTTTTGGAATCTGGACTGAAAACAGAACCTCCCTTTCTGCCTGCCACCCCAATGCGCAGATAGTAGTAAGAGCTTAACTATTCCCAGTACCTTGGTTTTGTTGCTTCAGATCCCCCTCCTTTCTTCTCCACCCCACTTTCTACCCAGGGAGGCTGCTTCTGTGGAAGTATAGACATGGTATCAGGTCTCTGGCCCTAGTTAGTCCAATATGAGGCTCCAGTATTTATTCCCTTGGCTTTCCTTCCATAGGATAACCTATAGCCACCTATGTCCCTTGACATAAGTTTTCTGCCCTTCTCTAGGATGCTCTAAATCTGCATCTTTCACTACTTTTTAGGATCTTATAAACTTATAAACTCTCCCACTTGGGGGATGAGGGGAAGGCTGGTGGCAGGGATGATGTCAAACAAAGACAGAAAAATGCCATATGATTTCATTTATATGTAGAATCTAAAGAACAAAATAAATGAACAAACACAACAGAAACAGACTCATAGACACAGGGAACAAATGGAGGGTTGCAAGAAGTGAAAGGGCTTTGAGGGGTCTGATTAAGAAAGGTGAAGGGATTAAGAAGTACAAATTGGTAGTTAACAAAATAGTCATGAGAATGTAAAGTACAGCATAAGGAATATAGTTGATAATATTGTAATAACTATTGATGGTGCCAGGTGGATACTAAATTTATCAGGGGGAGGGGTCACTTCATAAACTATATAAATGTCTAGCCACTACACTGTACACCTAAAACTAATGTAAAATAATATTAAATGAAAAAATAAATAAAACCCCAACTATGATCAAGTAAAAAAAGAGAGAGAAGTCGCTTTCCCCGCCCCTTGAACCTAGGCTGGTCTGGGACCTGTGCTGGCTAAGGAGACACGGAGCGCAAGTGCCGTCTCCGAACCCAGGCCTCCGACAGGAACGACTCACAGCGGTTTTACATGTAACCCCGAGGACTGTGTGAATAGTGAAAATGTGTCTCAACGCAATTGAATAAGAGGCTGTAGAATTTTAAAATAATAACCGGCATAAAAAAATTCAGAAAGTGACTTGTTTCAGGGAAGTGTATAGTGATTATAATTTATAATAAAAATCTCAGAGAAATTTTGAAAAGTTACAAAAGGATTGTTTGTCCCAACGTAGGATCCATTTCCAAAATGGTTTCTCTTCTGAAATGAAAAGAAGATTTCCTAAAATTAATAATTCATAAAAGCATTGCAGAGTTTTCGTATCCTAGAAGATAAAAATTCGTGCTTTATTTGTCTCCACAGGGAGCACGCTGACGGCCCCAGAGCGGCAGCGCAAGAACTTAGCTCGGCTGACAGCTGTCAGCCCCTGAAATGGATGTTTCAGTTTTAGTGCAGAGACATACTGCTTAACGTGCATTTTTTAAAGTGCCTTTGGCCTCACTGTTGAAAAAGCCCCATTTTGATGTATCAGGTTTATGTCTCCTAGTTAGCGTTTGGCAAGAAAAATCAGGCAACACATGTACTCAACTCATAACAAGTTTATGATTTTGTATTTTAATCCACTTCTGGGAAAAGACAAACAGCCAAAGACCCAAATGATATATTAATGGTCTAAATTGCATTTTAATTCATCTTTTTAGCAACACATGAGAAACAGTGAAGACCTAACTGAGCTTTCCATATGTCTTTTCAACTGACATTGGCCTCACACGTGAGGTCACAGACCATCGCGGTAAAAGCCTCAGACGATCCTTGGCATCGGAAATACTCGCATCTTGATATTAGCAGCAACTCATTCTAGTGGGTTTGCTGTGGTTGCTGTTGTTACTGAAAGAAACTCTAATGTTTTCTGCAAGGGTTGCCAATAAACGTAGACCGATATTCATGGCTTCAAATGAATATCATTTGATTTACAGAAACACTTGTATTGGTTATATCTTGACTTGTCTAGAGGGGTTAAAGGGTCTTATCTAAGAACAATGAGCATATTGGAAGCTTTCCTTTTAGAAATAGTCACCACTTAAAGGAGCCCTGAAATAAATCAAGTATAGTTTTCATGTTTCTTTGGGGAAATTAACTGTGATAAAAATGTTACTAGAATGAAAAAGATCATATATTGTATGATTCTAGTCATATGCAAAATCCAGTGAAGGCAACTCTATAGAGACAAAAGTGGATTTGTGGTGGCCTGGGGCCAGAGATAGGAAGTGGGTGGGGGAGTGGTTGCCTGGGGCTGGGGATAGTGACTGACGGGCACACAGGATCTCTGGAGTGATGAAAATATTGCACGGCTCTGCAAATTCACTAAATATCACGCAAAACTTTGGTGCAAATTTTATGACATGTAAACTATACCTCAATGAAGCTATTATATTTTTAAAGGAAAAAGAATTGTTATTAAATAAACTTAAAACAATCATTTATAATATTTTCCAGTTTCTTTTGAAACAATAGAGGGCTCCAAATACAAAAGCTTTCAATTACTAAAAAATGTCACATTCAGGCTGACATAAACCTAATTCTTCAAAGAACTCTCATAACCTATTCTGCACATTCTGGATGCCAGAATGTTAACTTCATTGTACATTACATCTATCCTGTATAATACATGAAAATATTGTTACATGCTTAATGAAAAGAGCATTATATAATTGATACGACACTGAAAGGCTGTTGTTAGGCCTGTTTCATAATAAAGAAAACTGAACCTGGGAAAGATAGCTAACTTAGCGGCGCCACAAAGTCGGCAGGGGGCAGGGCCAGCATTCGGGTCTAGGTCTGTGTGTGTGCTGCGGAGAGGGTTAGAAACACAGTCTTTGAGGGAAGCTGCCCTGAGTGTGAAGTGGGTACCCCACTCCCAAGCTGCATGTCCCTGGGGAGCTTACTCACACCATCAATGCCTTGAGCTCTCACATTTATAAAATGATAATAAATGCTATCTACTCATTATATATTTGGGGGATAATCAAGTAAGATAGTGAATGCAAAGATTCTAATGTTTTGCTCAGAACATAGTGTTTTCTTAATAAATGATAGCTGATAGTATTAGTAGGAATAACTAATATCCAGTTTGGAAGAAAATACATATTTTATCAATTAGTACATTAAATTAATCATTCAAAAGTTAATTAACATCATTCTAATTCTTAGACGATTCATATAATAAAAAGTAAACAAGAAAAAGGAAGATTTTAACCAGCTCTCAAGTGGTTTACAACTACTTCTCACGTCTTCTGTCCCATTATTTTTTATTATGTTCCTGTTCTGCACTTCTTTTTTTATGTTTATATTAATATTTTTTAAACTATATTTTATTGATTATGCTGTTACAGTTGTCCCACTTTAGCCCCCTTCTTGCCCCCCACCCCCTTACCCCCCCTTTCCCCACCCTTTAGTTTTGTCCATAGGTCCTTCTGCTTCTGCACTTCCTATACTATTCT
>PVJI01016756.1:0-37439 GCA_004026765.1 Micronycteris hirsuta
TCTGCAAAGGCACCAGTTCCCCAAGTTCTGTGTGCTGAATTTCGTTAAGGTCAGTTGGAGCAATGGTCTTCAATCTGGGGGTCTGTGAAGATTTTTCCCAGGGGTGTGTGTGTATGAACAATTTGGAGGGAATTCATTTCCAGCTACTCAACTTATTTTTCTACAATTTTCCAAAATTGCTCTGCCCAAGAAGGAGTTTGACCCAGGAAGGGTTCTCAGGCTCTTCTCCCAGGCGGCAAGAAGCAGACCCCTCCCTTATGCCAAGTCTTACTCGGATGCCTTGCCCTGGGGCTTCAAACCGTCTCAGTGTTAAACAAAGGGGTAGGTGGAAATATTAGTTTGAACTACGCCTCCTGGTCCGTCCCTGAACCGTGCATATTCCTTTCACCTGCGAGGCCTGGCCCTGGCCCTGGGTCTGGGGCCATGTCTGCTCAGAATGAGGAACAGGCGGAGCGATTCAGGTTGGGGGTGCTGACCTTCTCTGCTTGGGGTGTTTTTCACTGCCATTCTTTTCAAGCTGTGTTGGTGAAAGTGATGGGTAAAATTTATCTGGGATCTCCTTCGTATTTGATTTGCTTCATCCCATTAAGGTATTTCAATTATTTTTAATCACATCCTGAAATATTTATTCCAATTATGCCTGATTTAAATTTTATTTCAACTTACATAATGTATACTATTGGGTTGGCCAAAAAGTCTGTTTAATTTTTCCTGTAAAATGACGGACACATTTCTCATTTGTATCAATAACTTTATTGATCTGGCTGTTTTGAGTATGTTGCCTATCTTCTGTGTGGTATAATGTTGACTGTTCCCAGTTAGTGTCTCGGTTGGTATGATTGCTGTCGACTTCCACCGGTCTACCCGACTGTGGGGCATCGTCCAGTGGGAAATCTCCAGCGGGAAACTTCGCAAACCACTTTTGACACATTCGATCAGTCACAGCACCTTCTCCATATACTACACAAAGCTTTTTGTGTGATTTAGTTACATTTTTACCTTTTTTGAAATAATAAAGCATACTATGTGGAAACTGTCACGTATTTTATTCCATCTTCAATATTAAAACGGCCACACAAAAATTTACCAGTTTTGATAAGTGTTTTTTTTTAATTCATGCTGATGTGACAGCTGTCACAATACAATGTAACAAAATTGTTTCAAATGAAGTTAAAGACAACGAAGCGCTACCAGAGCCATCTTACGGAAAAAACAAACAAACTTTTTGGCCGACCCAGTGTTTTCTATTTCCTATTCGCACAGTCAACTTATGTGTATGCACGGTGACAACTTTTGGGTAATCAGCTCAACAGCGTGCACGTTTTCTCAGCATCCTTTGGGGGGAGGAGAGCCGAGAGATTGAAGACTGCTGAGACAGCGCAGCCATTCTGAGGCCTTTTCATCGCATTCCACACTTGATGCAATCAGCCTCCTCCCTGAAAAGTTATCGAGAAGCAGCCAGGCCACAAATGCTCTGGGTTGAATAGTTCTCTTGGAAGAGGCCTCACTGCGTTCAGCTGATAATCGGACAAACGGCTGCGCCGAGATAGGTCAGCGAGCCGGACGCTGCTCTCAGTCCCTTATCCCGGACTGGGCTCTGTTTCTCTCCCGATAGGAGCACATAATCCCATCAGCGCCGGTGGGAGTTACGTGCGGCTTCAGCAGTGACAATAGGCTGTCTGAGAAAGACAATTGTCCCCAGCAACTGAGGGGGCAAACACGAATCGCCTGTTCTCAGCCGCCCTCCACGAAGGGTCCGGCTGAGCCCCCGAAGCTCTCTCTTTGTGAGGCTGCCGAGCGGGAGGACTCGCCTGCCTTCTTTTCCTCAGTGGGGCCGTCCCCACCTTCAGTGGCAGCCTGTGCCCTGGGGCTTCTCCCCGCGTCCCCACCATGGCTGGCTGCTGGGGGTCTTCCCAGCTCCTCTCCTCACTCCTTCTAAAAACAAGCCCCTTCTCTAATTCATTCTTCACGATGAAGTCAGCAATAATAACAATGCACCATTTACTGAACACTTATTATTTCCCTGGCACTAAGGATTTTACATCAGTTGTGCCTTTAGCTACAAATCCTCATGGTAACTCTGCAGGATCATTCCCATGAGACAGAGCAAACACTGAGCCTCAAGTGAGTCACACGCCTGGTGAGTTGGGGGCTGCAGGCAGACCCCAGAGCTGCACGAGTCTCTGAATCTCGTGCTCCAAGTTACACTAGGGTTTCCCAAGGCGTGTCTCCTCCCAGACGCTCTGAGACGAAGCTTGGGAAATGCTGTGCAGTGTACCTGCCTCCCTCCAGCCCCCACCGCCCCTCATGCCCCAAAACCTTTCTTAGAGATTCCCAGTGTACTTTTAGTTATTAAAAGTTCGGAGAAGTCCTGTAGGAAAGGAATTTGTTAACTCGCTAAACTCACTACTTCCCAAGTATATGTCCTTTTTTTCATGATGCAGATTACACTGTGTTAAATGCTGAATCACGTTAGAATGGTGAGGTGAGAGGAGGCTAGCTGGAGGAGGTTACAGATGCCACGGGCTTGCGCTCTCAGCCCCTGCAGGCAGCTGTGGAGGCCACGCTGTTTGCGGTTGCTTTGGGTTTGGGGGCAGCTGACAGGGGAGTCACAGCCAAGCTCTCTCACGGGGCCCTGCTCGAAGTCCCGTCTTCCAGCATCTGCTGGCTCACCTTTTAGACCCAAAATGTCACCTGCTTTCCCAGGGCCAAGGAAAAAACACAAATAGTTTCAGAATACGGGGAAGGAGAGAGAATGGCTGGGCTGAGACTGTTGGCTGGGACGGAGCTGAAGTTCAGTGGGCAGGGGCTGTAGAGATGAAAGCTTTGGGTGGGGGGTCCCTCTTTGGGGACTTGCAGGCCGTGGCAGAGTTCCCAGGTGAACCTGGAGTCCCTGGGGCTCTCCACAGCAGCGGGCTGGGGCCAGGCTCCTCCCTCCCCCACCTGGGATGAACGTGCAGCTGAGGCCTCTCATCTCTTTGTCCCCGTGGAGGGAAGGGACAGAGCCTCAGGCGTCAGGCAGAGCCTGAGGTCCAGGCTGACGTGGGATATGCCAAAATGACATGTCATGGGGATTTGTGGGCCTCACTGGAGCCATTTCCTCCAGGGGGTCATTTTATTTAGTTCCAATTGGACCCTGTGATTGGTCTCAGTCCTGGGCCACCTGGTGTCCTGGCTCCATATGGCAACAGCTCGGAAGATGCCATTTTTCCATTGAAATATGCTTCTGCCTTACTATAGATGAGTCTGTAATTGCCTTTGGCTGGCAAGGGGCTTTGATTTTTAAAACTAAGCCTGGGAATAATTTCCCCACTTCTGATTTGGGGGACTGATGGGTCCATGTCTGCTCGATTAATTCAAACCGGGAGTCACAGCATGGGAACAACGGGGGGTCTGAGAGGTCAGCACGGCCCACCGCTGACCTCGTATGGGAATCCCTTCCACCCACTCTCGACAGACGGTCTTTTAGCCTCTGGCTGAGCCCCTCCGCAGACAGGGAGCTCAGTCCCTCGCTGTGTAGAACTGTCTGCCGCTGACCCCCTCTCAGTAAGTTTGCCTCCACGTGGAGCTAATAACAGGCACCCTTTCAGAAACACTTACCACCTGCCAGACCCCGTGATGGGCATTTTGTATGCACGCTTTATTTAACCTTCATAATAACCCTCTAAGGTAGATACCTTTATGATCCCCATTTTGCAGAATGAGTAAAATAAGTCACAGGGGGTTAAGGAATTTGTTTGGGTCCCAAAGTCAGAAACTGATGGAGCCAAATTCAGGAATGATCACCCAGAGCATAAGCTCTTAAACACTTTGCTCCCTCACGCGCTGGGCGCGCGTCCCGCCCGTGAACACAAGCACTTACCAGGAGCCGGTGCCTGGGCCGAGGGCTGTGCGTACTGCCCCCTCTCGCTGGACAAGCTGTGAGGTGCTGCAGGTCTGCGAGTGATGTCATTCCATTCGGGGTTGGGGTTGATGTGACGTCTTAGGAACTTAACTTTTATGTCTATCAATTCGCCTGTGGTAAAACTGGTTTTGGTGTGCTTCGTTTTGCTTAAAGTTGCAGGGCCTATCAATGACGTCATGTGAACTTACTATGTTGCTTAGTGTGCCCATGTCAGAGCTAAGGACCGAAGTGGCCGGAGGCTGTGTGGTTCAGTGGCTGTCACCAGCGGGGCTGTGACTCTAATTAAGGTCTTTTTGACCCAGAGCACACACTCCCCATGAAAGCTATAGTGCTGCCATTCTAGAGGTGGATAAATTGAGGTGCAGGAAATTCACGAGTTTGTCCAAGGTCTTGAGCCAGAAATGGCAGAGCCTAGGGTTTGACCTGACGCAGATCCCAAGTCTCCCTCTGTCTCCTGCTCACCTCTAACTCTGCCCCTTCTGGGTGACTCTCCTGCCACCTGGGGCCTAGGAGACAAGGCAGTCCCCTGGTGCGGGGTGAGCCCACCCCTGTGCCCCTCAGTAGTTTTGATTAGCTTTCCATGCAGCTGCATAAGCTTGAGCCTAATCCCCTAAGTTTGCCAACCACCAAACTAGAGAAAGCTTATGGTCTCTCCCAAATTCTAAAGTTCGAAGATCCCTTCCTCCATCCTTGGACACCTTCAGAAGAGGTTATGGAAAGCCATGTGAATGGGAAAGTCAGAAAGACCTGTGTTCAAACCTCTACCCTACCGTTCCCCCGCTGTGTGACTTAAAGCAGACGGGTCGACCTCCCAGAGGCCCAGTGTCCTTGCCTACAGGATGGAGATAAAAGTGACTGCCTCGCATGGTTGTCAAGCTGCCTCTTTAAGAAGAGTGGGCTTCCTCCTGGGGGTGCATTCCAAATGTATCTCTGAAGTTCCGGGAACCGTGGCGTGAACTGCTCACGATGCGTTGCCAACCAACATAATAGCAATCACTGCTACTGTCGGCGAAATGTCCTTGTGCCTGTCGTGTTTGCTCGCATCCTTTACCCTCCCAGCAAAAGTCACCTAATCCCACCGAGGCAGTCCCTCCCACGTGTCCTCTTCCTTTGACAAAGGCTCGGCCTGGCGTAGGAGTTAAAATCCACGGGCTTTAGGGTCCGGTGGTTTCCCATTTGGGCTTGTGATCTTATACAAGTTAGCCGGTTGAACCCTGCTTCCCTTGTTCATAGAAAGGGAATGAAAAAGGTCAAGGTTAGATGAGACACTCATTAGAGGTGTTCAGACGCTATTTCTCTTTCCGTTCCTTGCCCTGTTCCGTCACTTTGGTCAACTCTGAGACGAACCCCTCAGCAGCACCAGACACCATTTGTCTCTTCCTCCTCCTCTGTACTTCCATGCTTCGCGCCCTCAGTTCGAGCTGGAGGACAGCTTGTCCGCTTTGTAACAGCCAGGAGTATATTCTGTAGCCTTATTACAAGTGGTATTCCAACGTAAAATGCTTGTCTTGCTCTTCTAAGCCGTAGTCTGTGAATTGCACTTACGATTTGCACTGTGTTCATTCATTTAAATACACTCCAAGCGTCGTGTAGGTGTGTGATGCTTCACACAGTGCCTGGCATATAGTAAGTGTTCAATCAGTGTTCGATAAATAAATGATCGAATGAACGGATCAGTGCTTCTTCAAGGCAGCAGTGACAAGCGCACAGCTGGCTGCCACCTAAACGGAGTGACGTAAGGGCGGTGCCACGTCAGGGGAACCTTCTGACTCCAGCTCTTGAGTTTTTCCCACTGTGAGTCTCTCCCATCTGAGCAGGGTAGAATCAGTGCTGTAAGCCAGCCATGGGTTTCAGGAGTGACGGTGTGGATGGAGGCACCATATAGGTGAGGTTCAGGTATTTCGTCCCCAAGGCTCACTGGCTCCTGGGCCCGGCTCAAGCAGAGTCTGAAACCCAGTGTTGTGAGTGACCGTCGAGACCGGGGCTGGGCGCTGCCTTCCCAGAGTCCCCACTCCACACACAGGACACGGAAGCCAGGCAGGGGCTGGGGGTCCCCGCTTCACTCCCGGGCACTTGTCTATGTTGGTGCTTGGAGTCAGGGAGAGAACCCACTCTTTGGAAGACATGTGATTTACGGTGCAGCATCTTCCCAGTCCCTCACCCCTGACTGCTCTCTTGGCCACCTTATCCTCCTGGGGACAGTGAGGAGAAAGCACAGGACCTTAGTGGGGGAATGAGTTGGCAGCAGAAGGAGCCTTGGCTTTGGAGCCAGGCAGAGATGGAGTGGACCTAGCTCTGCCCCTTGCAAGCTGTCAGACCGCAGACAAACCTTCCAAACTGTCCCTCAGCTAAGGCCTTGCAAGTGACTGAAAGCAGAGGGGTGGGAATGCGCATCATGACGCTGGGCTCACGGAAACGTTGCAAGGACGACTTGGGTCCACATGGGCAGAGCACCCAGCTCAGGCTTAGACCACAGTCGAAGTTAGGTGCCCCACCTCTCCTCCCTGCCCCCAGCACCGGGGGCCGTCACACCAATGTGGAGTCAAGCATTTGCGTGTTCAAAGACCTTCTCTCTTCTGTGAAGCTGCTCTGAGCCTTGTGGTTCTCATCCATCTACTCATTCATTTCCTGTGTGCCTACTGCACGCCAGAGCCCTCCTCACCAGGATGGGCAGTTACCGCTGGGAGCTCAGAGGAGGGCCAAGTGGCTCCCCAGACAGACCTGCTGGCAACTGCTCAAAGGTTTCACGAGGTGGGCGGGTGTGTGCCTCAACACTGCCTCCAGGGAGCTTGGTCTGGGTATGGCCGCCAACTGAATCATTCACCGCACATGCGCGCTACCTCCCTCTTTCCCTCAGAGCCTCTTCTTTGGTTTAAAGATCCATGGGTGTGCTGAATGTGGCCTCCAGGTTCAGATTCCCTTCCTGTGGGACATGTGGATGGCCCAAAGAAGAAGGCCTTGGCCCCAGGGGTCACCTCTGCAGTGGAGGTTCTGCTGGGAGTCATTTTCTCTGCAGACAATTCAGCCGGGAAGGAATGGGCCAGAGAAGTACAGCAGAGGTGCCATCTGTTATTCTTGAGGGTACTAAACATTTGGGGGAAATAATTTAATAGTTGCAACCTTTTAAAGCAGAGCTCTTTTGTGGTTTGTCCTCAAATACAATTGCATGCAGTTACAGTGTATAAATCTGTGCTCTTGCTGAAAGTGGAGCTGTGAAAGTGGAGCTGCGCCAGGTGGGTGGGGGAGCAGAGTCCCTTCCCTCCCACAGAGGACGTTTCCATCTAAGAAATCTTAGAATTCCACAGAGCTCCGTGTTAAAGCCCAGGCAAGTCATTCTTTCGGAAGCCACACCAAACTGTGCCCAAGCAGGCGTAGAGAGCAAATAGATGTTTACTTGACGAGAAACCTCATCTGCATTTGGTCTGGACTGGATGTCTGTCACAAGGCCTGGCTGGTTTGGAAGAGCAGAGGACAGAGGAGGCTGAACCCCGAGCCCCAGACGTCCTGCGTTGCACGCCTGGGAGTTGTGTAACCGAGGCCACACTGAGGGCGCCACTGACTGGTGGGTGAGAGTTTGGCTCCGCGACGAATGGAGGCCCTGCTGTGGGCCGTGCTGGGGGTCCTGGCTGTGGGGCCAATGGCAAAGGCTGAGCCACCAGGGGCAGGCAGGAAAGCAGCCGGGCAGCTGGGCAGTAGAGCCGGCTGGCCTGCCTCTTCTCAGAATCCCCAGCTCCCCAAAGCCACCTGCAGGGCAGGGTGACTTCGCAGCGAATGGAGGGTTGTGTACAGAAGGAGGGGCCAGTCACCATGGTGACCACCTGCTGTTGTCCGAACTCCTGGTGTTAATCACCCCGGGCTTTTTGGAGGTGCTTTCTGTTATTTAAATTACCTTTGGGGATGTAGAAAATATTTTATTTCCCAGGTTTTAAGCTTGCTCTCTCTCTCTTTTTTTTTTAATTTTCTCCAAAGTAAACAGAGAAAATCTTCCTTGGTTACACACATTGTCGATTCTTCTCCATTTGTCTCCATGAGACAGGAAGCCAAATTCCTAACACAGAGCACCTTCTGGCCGTCAGGTGCAAGCATCTCCGCATCTGCACAGTGGGGGGCTTCTAGGGTCCTTCTGGCCAGAAAACTTCGGACCCTTTTTAGGTTGGGGTCTGGGGGAAGATCAGTTGAAGTTTAGGCCATAGCTACGCTCTGGATTCTGGATGCTCAGCCTTTGTGGTACCTCCCTTTTGAGTGGCAGGTGAAGACACAGGGACTGTGTCCCACATGCTGCCAATGAGGGGGGCCCCTGACATTGACATGGGGGGAGGGGCCCCAGCACACCCACATCCAACAGGGGCCTTCTTAGCCCTGCGTGCGTGCGGGCGCTGCTGCTGCTTGGAAGCTAATGACCCTCCTGTCACTTTGGAGGCCAGCCCTCCAGGTTGGAGAGCGGTTGTTAATTAAGGTAGCGGGGCTGCGGAGCCATCTGCGGGGCCCAGCAGAGGGCCAGGAGCAGGCCCAGCAGATGGAGAGCTTGAGAGATGCTGGAAACATTTGAGTTCCTCTCACCGCCAGCCCCCGCCCCTGCAAGTATAATGCCAAACAGAAGCGGGACTTCGCCATGAAACTCCAAACTGCTGGCACCGAAGTAGCTTCCTTCTGGCTTCCCTAGTTGCGCACTCTGGAAGCCTCATTGGAGCTGGTTACTCCCTTTCTCCTTCTCCCCCTGCAGCTCTTCTTCAATCCGCTCCTTGGTCGCAGGTGCCTGGAGACAGTTCTCTCTGAGCCCAGATCCGGCACGGGGAGGAAGCCGCTGGCTTCTGGCTGCTGTTTTCATCTTCTCTAATTCTTCTTCTGGCCTCCCCGATATTTCTTTCATCTTCCCTTTGCTTGAGGCCCTTTACAAAGGAAAAGGTGGAGCCGAGAGGCCTGGGGGAGAGGAGAGCCCAGCTCCGCACCCTCCTGAGCCCCGCGGCTTGCCCGCCCTGACTTCCAGAGCAGTCTCAATGATACTGATGATGGAACTAGGAAAGGAACCGTTGCATGTCCACTACAGGGAATGGGCTGGCTTTTCAAGACGGCTCTGGCCTCCAATTCCCTGCTAATTAAAACAGAGTGATTGTAATCTGGATAGTAAATTTCCCATCTGGAACGTGGTGGGCCTATATGAAATGGTGGACGGATGGATAAAGGCGAAATAAATATGGGCACGATTTACACATGGGGAAGCCCCGCCGCTGAGAGTTAAGTCACTGGAAGCAAGTCTCCTGGCTGCTGAGGAATGGAGACTCACCTAGACACAGGGAGCTGGGCTCTGCGGCCCCCATCTCCCCGAGTGTCTCCGTTCTTAGGGTGAGTTTGGTCATAACGTCTGTCGCTGACCATGTTGTCCTTGTGCATTACTGACAGTGTCATGGCAAACAGAAATGGGTATTTCCCAGAGAGACTCACAGGTGAGCGAAATGGACACCAAGGGAAGGGCATGACGATAAAGTAAAACCTGAAATGGCACAGGCGTGAGCACTCCCAGGGACGCTGGCTGAGGGGGTTCAGCAGCAGCTGTCCACTCCCAAGCGCACCCGTTCCTGCAGCGCACAGTGCACCAGGGCTAATGCTAAGTGACACGGCCTCCTCTGTCTGAGGAGGCAGGACCTGCTCCTGCCTCCGCTTTGCAGATACAGCAACGGGGACAGAGAGATGTCAGGTCGTTTGCCCACGGCCACGCGGAGGGTGAGAGTGGGGGTCGATGAGCCCAGGTTGTCTGGACCTGCAGTTTGCCTTCATAACCAAGGAGCGTGCCCTTCGCCGGTATCTTTGCAACCATGAGTCACAGAGAATGTTTAAAACATTCTAAACATGAATGAGAGGTGACCCCCTCAAAGACAAGGTCGTCTGCATTAAGGAGAGGAGACAGAGTCCCTGTGCGTCCCGTCTGAGAAGCTGAGACCACGTCTCTTTCAGACAACTGCCTCCCAGACCAGGAGGGGCCTCGGGTGCACATCTGAGCCTTTGGGACCCAAAGTCACTTCCTTTTCTGAATGTGACAGAGTTTTAAGAAGGACATTTCTGGACGTCCTGGAGCTTTGGTGGAGACTCCTGAACTGAGGCCAAGTGTCCACACCTTCTAAAGACAGGGGTGGGGCCATTCTCATCCCCCAGGCCAGGGGTGGCTGTGGGCGCCCACCTCCAGGGTGAACACAGGAGGCCTGGGGTGGGTCCGGGAGACCCTCCTGGAAGCACTCGGAGACCAAGACCGCCTCCCTGACGGGAGGGAGGCTGGCATCTCATTCCAGCTGCATATTTGCCAGTGCTCCTGTAAACTCCTTCACCTGTGCTGTCTCTTAGGCGTGAAAGACAAGTGTCCCCTGGAGCTTGGGGTTTACCTGGGGAAGAGAGACACTGGCTGGGAGGAGGTGCCCCGACAACAGAGCCAGGAGGGCCAGCGCCATGCAGGAGTGGCCTTCCCACCAGGCGTGGGGCCGGTGGACAGCGAGCACTTGCCAGGCTGAGCCATCTTGAAAGAACCCCACCCCAGAGGGCTGCCTGCCAGGGAGAGGGGGCCTCCAGCAGCAGCGTCCCATGGGAGTGCTTGCTTCCGGGCAGGCTCTGAGGAGGAGGAGGGAGGGGTCACCCCACGGGGACTCCCCATGTCACTAGGGACACAATGAGTGGCCCCGGGCGGCACTGCCCTGGAACCTAAACTGCCCCCTGAGCATTAGGTCATCCACCCAAAGGGCACCGTGCTCCAGACAACAAACACATTAGATGTGCCAGGGTCTGCCCTTGGCACAGCCCCTTCTCTCGGCTCCGGATGCTCCAGAAAGAACAGAACTAGTGGCAGGGAGACTCAGCAAGGAAAGCGTGACTGTAGACCCTCACCCCCTGCGCCTCTCTGTCTGTGCCCCAAGCTCACAGCTCAGCCCAGGAAAGAGGAGGGACACATGTGGAGCTGGAAAGGAGGGCCGAGTTTTGACTGACATTGCACTTGACCCTCTAGTACCTGAAGATGGGGTGGTTCCAGTCCCCGAAGGTAGCCCGGAAAGCCCTGGAGCTGCCCGAGACGCCGCCTGGGGGCCCGGAGGGCACGGTGACGGGGCGGTAGCTGAAGGGGGAGAAGAACGAGGCTCGTCCTGATGCTCATTTACCCACCTGGCCGCAGGAGGAAAACTCCGAATTTTCCTTCCAGAGCCCCTCAATGCCCCTCTCTTCTAATAAGGAAAGAGGATGCCTGTTCACTAAGCACTTACTGTATGCTGGCACTGGGCTGGTACCCTCAGCCCTAACACAGCACTGAACCCTCCCATCGATCCCATGCATTTGAGATTAATAATTTCTGTTTCGTGGATGAGGAAACAGAGACCCACAGAGGTCAAGCGATTTGCCCAAGGGTAGGGACACTTGGAATCAGACACAGAGGTCAGAACTCACTAGGCTGGCTGCCCAAGGGCAGGGACCGTCTGCAGGGCCTGGCACGCAGCAGGTGCTCGGTAAATATTTGCTTAAGGAATGACCCCTGAGCTTCGCTCTTCCCGCTGACCCTCCAGCTCCTCTGGGGACTGACACCAGCCCGCTCCCCTCACTTTCCCTCTGCAATGTATAGAAGGCACGCAGGTGGGCGGTCTGGGGTGTAATTGTGACCTATTTCCAGACCATAAGTTCCACAGGGAGGAGTCATCTAAAGTTACCCTGCGAGGAGGAGGTGGGAGGGACTGCCGAGCCACAGAGAGGTCAAGAGACACGCCTCAGGCTGCCCAGCATGTCCTCGTGGGGGAGCCACCAGCACGCAGGTGGCTGCTCCAGGCACAACCGCCCCCGCCCCCCCCCCCGCCCCCCCGCCCAGCCGCTCAGGTGCGCTCCCTCCATGTCTCCTGCAGAACGTCAGAATTGGCAAAGCTGATGGAGGCTCCCCTCTGCAGGGTGCAGAATAGTAGCTTACGCAGACGTCTTGTCAAAACAGAATAAGAAACCGTGGAGAAATAGTCTGTGAAACCCAGCCACGTCCTGCTTGCTCTCATGTCTGGGGTAAAATAGCAGTGGAAAAATTGTTGTTCAGTTCTGACAGAATAGTTCATTGCACTCGTGAAGTGCACCTAACTTCTGGAATTGTTGTCTTCAGTCAGATTTATTCTTCCTTTGTCACTCTTTTCTACCTGTTTTCTCTGTCCCCCGCCCCCAGCCTGCCCCTGGCTCTCTGTCCTCTCCCTGCCCCCCTCTCCCCACCTCTCACGTCCTCTCCAGAGGTCACCCCAGCTGCCAGGCTCTGCAGCCCCAGGTTCCCTGGCTTCTGAGGCCTGCAGGGCCCGTCCTTTTGTCTAAGGAGCAGAGGGGAGGCTGGTGAATTATGGATGAGGCACTGCCCTCTGTGGAGGCTCAGGGCTGAGCCTGAGGTGGCCCGGGCCCTGGAGAGGCAGACCGGTCAGTCTGGAAGCCCTGCAGGGTGCAGACGGCAAGAGGGGGGAAGCGCTGAGGGCCCAGCATGTTCCTCTCCGCCAGGCCTGGGGCTGGGATGGGCAAGAGCTGGGGCAGCTGGGAATCCCCGGACAGATGGAGCCCCGAGGGGGCGCTGAGTGTGCGTGGCGTCTGGGGATTTTCAGTTTACAGCCACCGCGTTGGGCCTCCTCACTCGGCACCTTTTCAGCTTCTCTGAATGAGTTCCTGGAAACTCAGGCAGCACTCGAGTGGCCGGCGCCTTGTGGGGCCCCAGGCAGCAGCACCCACCCCCCACCCCCCACCCCCCACCCGGGGCAGGACAGAATCTCCCAGCTGAGTCCCATTTGGGTCAAAGGACACAAGAAGCAGCTTCGTCTGTCACAAGGCCACACACAGGACAACATTAAGTGGGACTGCTCTGTGGCATGAAGGACAGGCAGAACTGTGAATTATTCAGTCTCACAGCTATAGGCGTTTTGGAGAGAAAGTGAAAAAGAAAAAGACGATTTCCTCCCGTAGTCTGAAAGCGCAGAGCTTGCGTTCATTGGCCAGCGTGCTTTGGGGATTTTCTGCCTTAAAGTCGCTTTCTCTGAGGGGCTGTTTCCTGGGCAGCAATTCTATCCACAGAAGAATTTGCTTACTCCTTTTGCATTAACATTGCATTTTGTGTGTGTGTGCGCGTATGTGCGCGTGCGTGTGTGTGAAACATAGAGAGATCCCCTCAACACAGTGACATTAATGTGTATGCAGAAATTCTTTCCGTCCACTGCCTCCATGAAGTGAAAAGAAGGCAGTTCTTGGCAGCCCCGGTTCTGCCCTCAGCGTTGCTCTGGGATCTGCTGTCCGTGGACGCATTTGCACAGGAAAATGTCACTTGATGAGGGGAGGCTGTCCCTGTCCCCCGAGGAAGCCCCATCTGAGGGACTCTTGAGAGGGGCAGCACCCTTTCCGTGCGCACGGTCTGGGTTGCAACCCCGGAGGCGCCTCAGCCTGAGCCTCTCTGTGAAAAGGCCAGAGGTTCCTGGAAACCTTCGCTCAGCCTCTAGAATGGGAGGGGAGGACTTCACCCAACCCGAGCCCCCGACTTTGGGCTACTCACTGGTTACAGTCCTGGAGCAGGACTCTCAGATGTGGGGGTGTGCGGGCTCTGCTCTAGGGCGCGTCCCAATTCCCTGTGGGGCCCACCGTGCTTCACTCCGCCTTCCCTCCTAGGGGCCTCCACCCAGGGCCCAGGGCCTACGGAGCATCAGCACACAAGTGCAGACAAAGTGAATGTGCGTGCACACACACACACACACAATGTCTGTGTCCCCCTCTTCCTTCTGCCCTTCCCCAGGGTGAGCGAGGGGACGCACTGGCCACCAGCTTGTCAGATGCCCAGGAAACGGTGAGCTGGCGCTGCGGGTGGCCTCTGTCTGGTTTGAATCTCCAGCTCCGGTTGTATTGTTTGTAACAAACAGATGTATTTACCAGAAGAGCCCATTCAAATATGCTTTGGCATTGAAAACCGATTCCAGCCCCAGCTGCTACAGAGCCGAAGGTCTGGCCATTCCATTTCTGGGGAGGCAGGCCATAGCTGCTGGGCTCCTGGGGCAGAGCACCTAGGAGGCGGGAACAGGTTCTCTGTGGAAGCCCCGGAGGTGATGAGGGGGTGGAGGCCCTGAAGGGGTGGCAAACCCTCCTGGGCTTTTAGCAGAGCAGTGCTGCCCTCTGCTGGCAAGTCTGGGCTAAGCCACTGCCTGGACAGCACAGATTGTCAGGCACCCCTGCCAGGTTCAAAGGGCCTTGCACCCAGTAGAAAGGAAGGCTGAGTTTGGTGCCCCTGGTAATGAGAAAAGGGGACAGCGTTTGATCTAAAAGCTGTGGGAGTTCTCTTTGTTTGAAAATACTCTGTTCTGTGCCCGGAGGTGATGTGGATCTGGGCGGCCAGAGGTTACAGTAGCTAGGTTAGTTTCTTCTAAGGGCCTGGGCAGTATTCCAACATCTATACACGGGTTTTTATTTCAATCAGGAAACAACTATGAGAAATTAGGTTTCAACATTTTAATTTTACAGATGAATACAGTGTGGCTCAGAGAGGTAAGTCAATTGTTCTAAGGCCACACAGCAGCAAGCATCAGTAGCAGCTTTGAACGTGGGATGTCTAATGTCAGTGCCCACCCTGGGATCACCTTACAATTTAGGATTTCTTTCTGGATGTTACAATGGGGTCGATGGAAATGCCTAACCCTCTGGGGCAGACTGCAGTCCTCAGGGCCCTACTTCTCCCACTAATGGAATAAGCGTTGGCCTAGATAATGGGTTACGTGGACCCCAAGGCCCAGAAGAGGCAGCTTTGTGGGACAGAAACACTGGGTTATCAGTCCGGCTTTGAGTTCTAGCTCGTGTGATGTTCCGGTTCCAGGACCTCTGAGATGCTGTTTGCTCATCTGTAAAACGAGGGGGTAGGCGAGGATTCGGATTGGCTGCTGTTGTTTTAACCAGCAAGGATTGTTTAATAAATGATTTCCTGCCTCACAGACACCATGTTGGGAGGGAGGATCTCATCTACCAACTTACATTGTAACAATTTATTTTTCTCTCACTTTTGATTAAAAAGAGATAGGTAACCATGCACGGCAATAACCGCATGCCCCCAAGGAGCGACAGGCAGCTATGACCTTCAATTGGAGGAAGATATATGTGTGAGGCCTTACGGAGCGTACGTGTTCGTTTTATTAGATGTTTTGGAAGTAAAACCTGCTCATGAGTCCCCAAGATTCTAGTGGTACAGGGCTCCAGGTTGAAAATGGGGTCCCTTCTTTTCTAGCATTTTCTGAGGGTGTGGTGTTTATCCTGGAAGCGCCAGGGAGATGCCAGCCCCAGGGAGCAGTGGTGGATTCCTCCAGGAAGTCTGCTTTGGTTCCCATGTTCCTCCGGACCCCCAGCGTCAGCCAGAGTGCAGAGCTGGGGAGCAGAGACTGACCCAGGTTCAGCCCATGCTCATCACCTGGGAGAGGCACCCTGAGCGGGCGGAGTCTGCACACCTGTCCATGGCAGTCCCTTCCTCCCATTTGTCCTCTCCCTCCTTCCCCGCCTCAGAGCCAGGGAGGGTGTTGTAGCTCTGAACGTGCTCACTCGGCCACTGCTGGGAATCTTGCCTAAGGACATCCTCTAAAATATGGGAGATTCTTTATGCAGGAAGATGCTCATCCTGATATCATTTGTAAAAGTGACAGATTCAAACCATTCTAAATGGCAAATGATAGGGGAATGGTACATTACGGGGCATCAACAAAATAGACTAGTATGCCACCATGAGATATTACATGTGCAAGAAATATGAAAGCATGTTTATGGTTAGTTAACAGTGCAGGCTACGGAATTAGGTGATACAACTCGATTGCAACAATGTGAAATAAGTGAACAGTTACAGACTGGGCTTGGCTGGTGGCACCGCAGCAGGCCAGTTTTAGCCCTTTTTGGCAACAAAACCCCCTTTTGGCTACTTTGTGAGCCTGTCTGTGGGCCCCTTCTCAATGTATTTTTAAATGCATAAAATATAAAACATAGAATTTCAAAGGAAATCAATGATATTGAAATACAGTTATCAAAATATTAAAACAAATTTAGCAGTATAATAGGGTATATGCTTCTTTTTAATACCTTAAATAACAAGATATAGCAGGGGGTTTAATGAGCACTATACGTATGAAGAATTGATGGATGCAAATAGTATTTCAAAATACCTGCAAAAAATAAAACATGGTGTAAACACGTCTGAGGTCTCGATCACTGACCAAGTTGCTGGTGCAGCTAAGACTCCTGTGGTTTGGTGCCCGTTCACCATGGGTGGAAATGCTGCCTGTTGGTTAGAACCTGATAAAACTAAGTATGTCATTTTTCCCAATCAAATTCAGGTAACCCCTGAATGGGCCCCTGAGGGGATTCGTGAACCCTGGTTTTCAACCCCCTACATCAGAGTCTTTTTTTCTTTATTTCTTCTTTCTTCTGTATCCCTGGATAAAATGAGACCCAAAGAACAGAAGGAAGCCACACTTGCAATTAGGAAGTGTGGGGTGGGGTCAAGAGGGCTCCTGGGGGATGTCAGATTCGCCAGCTGCGGTCCTGCAGCCTGGAGGTGGGTGATAGGCCGGTAAGAGGCTTGGAGAGCCAGTGCCCACTGGAGGGCAGCATTGAGTCAGACTTCGGCGGGCGCTAGGTCTGGTTAACGCCAGGTGAGCCCAGGTGGAGGAGTGGATGCCCCCCGTGGAACCACACTGGGGAGGGGCAATCTCTTAAGTAACTGGCAGAGGTGGTCCTTTCACAAAGGGGCAGGATAACACAGCGCTTACAAACGTGGACTCTGGTGTCAGCCTTCATGGGTTTAAATCCAGCTCTGCCATCTATTGGGTGTGTAACTTTGGTTAACCAACTTACTTAAGCTTTCTGTGCCTCAGTTTCTCCATGGGGTTGATGTGAAGACTAAATGAATGAATGCAAATGGGGCATTTTTTTCAGTTATCTGGCTGCAAAACAAATTACCCCCAAACAACTATATGCTCACAATTTTGCAGTTAGAGCAGGGATCCATGGGAACAACTGCCTTGCCCGTGTGACGTTGGCTGGGACAGTTCACATGGGCGGGTGACCCCAGAAGTCCTCCTCAAGGGTGTGGCAGCTCAGCTGGGGTCTGGTGGGCGCTCTCTCCAGCAGAGCAGTCCGAACCTTTTCCACAAGGTGGCTCAGGACTGCAAGAGAATGAGTATAAAGGCTGCCAGGCTCGGAAGACCTAGAGTGGGAGCTGCCGCAGCGTTACCTCTACCACATCCCGTGAGCCAAGGCAAGTCACAGGCCAGCCCAGGTTCAAGGAGAGAGAAAAGCTCCGCGTCTTCGTGGGAGTGGCGATTTGCACTCTGGCAATGGGAGGAATTATTGGTGGCCAAAATTTTGCAAAAATTCACCATGGGTACTTAAAACAGCACACTGCACAGAGGAGACCTTTATAAATGGTAGCTAACGTCCCAGCTGAGCAGAATGACGCTGATCACACCACTGGTAAGGGCAGAGCTGGAAGTTAAACCCAGGTCTTTCTGAGGCTGTGTGCCCTTGGCCAGGTCAGGTAACCTCTCTGAGCCTTGTTTTCCTTGTGTGATATCAGATGGGTCTGATAAAGATAAGTAATTCATAGAATTACTGTGCTGACAAAATAAGGAAATGCCCAAGAAAGCACTGTATAACCTCTGAAGCATTACGGGAGCATGAGTTATTCTGAGCTATTAATTTGAACATCGTTCATTCAGAATTTGTCTCCTGCTGGTAGAATCTGGACTCAGGTTTGCCTTCTTTGGCACTGGCAGTGAGAGCAAGGTGGCCAAGCGTGGATGACAGGAGAGGACATGCAGTGCCTAACCTATGAGCCACAGCCATTTCCAAGTCTTTGGGAAGCAGCCATTGACGTGAATGTGAATTACAAGCCACTCCTATCTGTTCAAAACGGGAACTCCCAAGAACCTCTTTATATAGAAGATGAAGCTGGGGACAGGAATCTGCATTCTGTCGAAGTCTCTGGCCCTGTCCCTTTCCCAGGGCCAGTCTGTGCTTTGTGTTGTCACCTCTGGGGAGTCTCCAGATCCCCCTTCTCAGTAAACGGTGCTGTGCCTGGAGTCCTTCTGTCCTTTGGAGGGTAGACAGACAGCCCTCCAGCCCAGCCCGTTCTACCTGGAGTCTCCCCTTCTCGAATAGCTTCTCCGTTAGCCATTCTCCTCACGTGCTTGCTCTGCTCCAGCTGCAGGGACCAGAAGCTGTGCTTTTATTAAATTTGATCCTCATCAGAATTGCATTTGGTGGTTTTCCAAGTTATGACTTCCTAATTAGCTCTTGGTTGAAGCTGTTTTTTATTGCTTCACTCAAATAGCCCCCTCCCCTTTTCTGATGGTTTGGCATCCTCTGGTTATTTCCCCACTTAAGAGAAGACGAGAGAGGGAGAGAGGGGGAGAGGGGGAGAGAGACTGTGCTTCCTGAGACATCCAATAACGAGTCACAAGCTTTAGGAACACCCTGAAGACCCTGGGTTGCCAGCTCTGCTGACATCTGCTTCTGGCCTGCAGGAAAGACACCTCTCTTTGGGCCAGGGGGGTTGAGAGGGTGAGCTTTGAAGTCAAACTTTCTGGGTTCAAACCTTGGCTCTGTTATTTGCCAGCCGTGTGATCTTGGGCATGGTCGTCGGGTTCTCTGAGCCTCGTTGTTTCCATCTTTACAATGAGAAAAATAGTTATGTGCTTCAGAGGTCTGCTGTGAAGCTCCACTGAGGTCACACCTGTGAGGTCATACCTGTGCAAGCTCTGTGACGTCCTCAGTGACATCAGCAGCTGTTACTATATTCTAAGGACAACACTGCATGAGTAGATACTGTGTTAGTGGATACAAGTCTCTGAGGTGCTCTACAAATATGTCTTTTATTACTACTAAGACACAGGTGGCAAACACAAGGCCCACGGGCTGAATCCAGCCCTCCACCTTGTTCTGTCTGGCCTGGCACCTTGTTTCTACCTGGCGTCAGCGCCGAGCTCCTTGCCCCTAGTTAAGGAGGAACTACATTTATACAATCCTGAAATTACATTTGGCCCTTTGAAGGCAACCGTGAGGCTGATGTGGCCCCCGGTGAAAATGAGTTTGACACCCCTGTCCTAAGAATAATTAGTTGTTGGCCTTGGGTAAGTTACTGTATCTTTCCAGCTTTCTGGACTAGACAACGGGTTGCAGACTCAGAGGCCTTCAGGAGCCAGGGATGCACTAGAAATGAGTAAAGTAGACCCAATGAAAGAAATGTTAGCTATAAAAATTATGGTTTTAAAAAACACATTGGGGGGCAAGGACCCCAAGTTACATAAGCTGGGGAAACTCTGGGTGAAACACAGTGGAGCAGGCCTCCCCACAGGGCTCTGTGGAGCCTTTAAAATGCCCACGTGCACCGTGGGTTTCTAAGGGAGGGGGAGCACACGAGGGTGATGTGTCCAAGCTTCTCCGACACAGACTGCTTCTGGACTGGTGTTCTGCGAAGTGCACCTGGCAAGTCCACGGGTTGACAATCCCAGTCACTCCTTCTAATTACAAAATTCAGCCTTCAATTCAGCTTGGGTCTCCACAGTTAGAAAGAGGAGTTTCTGATAGATGATAATTCCCTATAGTTGTTGATTTTCACCTAAGTTACAACTGATTCTCTTCATATATACGAAGTCTCATATACGAGGTATATCCAGAAGGTATCCAGCCATGCAGTATGAAAAGTAGAGAGATTTATTGAAGAAGATACAAGAAACATTATACATAGGACAATGGCACCGCAGTCCCCTTCAAAGTAGGCACCTTGGGACCTCACACAGTTCTCCCAATTACCATCAGCTGCCCCGTCATATTTTCCTGAATCTCATCGATGGTCTGAAATCTCATCCCTTTCAAAGATGATTTTAGTTTTGGGAAAAGCCAGAAATCACAGGGCTGTAGAGGGGGCTGAGTCACCTGGGTGATTTGATGTTTTGCCAAAAAACTCTGCACGAGACGTGATGCGTGAGCAGGTGCATTGTCGTGATGAAGCTGCCAATTACACTTGCCCATAGCTGTGACCTTCTGAATCACTGGAACAGTTTCCTCAGAGGAATGTTCAAACTTAACACAAAATTTGATGCAGATTCATTGCTCTATTCACTCAGTCATTTTGAATGTGAAGGCCACACAGCACACATGCTCACTCAATGGTGTCTACTGCCCCCACTGACCAGTACAGTGAAGTGGTCATTGTTCACACACATGCATTCCAGTCCACTCTCCTCAGCTGCCAGGTTACGTCAATGTTGCACAAACTGTTCTCGTTACATTAAGCATGGCTGGACTTTTCCCAGACAGACCTCCTGTACCTTAGTATGGTCGACCGTCTGTGAAATACGTCGGGCTCCCACCCAAGCTGAACTTACATTAGACAGCAATGGGGGAGTCGCGTGGGGCCAGGCGAGGGGAGCAGTGCTGGGGCCCATCTGTTACTTGGGGAAAACCAGGAGATCATCTGGACCTAGGATTTGCTCGGCTAAATCTTGGCACAGTACAGCTGAGGCTAAGAAATCCAAGGCCTGTGACAAAGGCCATTTGAAGCTTCCTTTGCTTTCATCAGCTCTCATATTCTAGAATTTTCCCCCTCCCGTGGAGGGAGAAGGTAAATCGGGGAACATTTTATAAGCACCTACTATTACCAGGCATCCATCAGTTACTCAATTGTCTTCATCAACTCATTTAACTTTGATAATGGTGGGGAGTCCCTGTGATCTCAGCGTGCCTCAAACCCCGAATCCCATAGCCTGTGGTAGCTAAAACCCTTCCTAAGGTTCCTGCTTCTTACGCCTCCTGCGCCCTGAGTTCCCTGAGTGGGACCCCTGCCCTGCACCTTCTTTGAATTCCCTTGGATCTCAGAGAGTTTAAGCCATTTGGCCAGGATCCCATAGCCTAGCCTGTAAGTTTGGCTCAGTCAGGTTGGCATGGAGACCAGCCTAACCAGAGAACCTTCTCTGCCGCCCCAGGCTGCCATCCCCGGGGTGGAGGAATGGGGGTGGGGGCGCCCCTGGAGGTAGGAGCTGAGATCTCTGCCATGTCTCCAGTCCAAGCTTCCCTCCTGCCCTCCCCCCGGGTGTGGGGCCACCCCATCCAGAGGTGCCGGCCTGGAGCGTCTGAAGGAGATGGCCTTGTGCCTCCACACTTCGTTTCATTTACTCTCCCATTTTCCAGACAGTGATCATATCATACGTATCTTACAGACTTCCTTAGAGGCTAAATAATACAAATAATGACACTGCCACAACAACCGATATTTATGGGGCTGTGGCTGAGTGCCAAATGTGACCTATATTGTCTCAGGCATTCTCACATTGCTTTATAGGAAATACAGTGCCCCTTGTGGAAAAACTTATCATGACAGCAGCCAAGTTATGCCCAATGCCCAACCTAAGATCCCTTCTTGGGTGGTGGCAAGTCCTGTGAACAATCAGCATGGCCCCTGGGGCCTCCTCACAGGACATGTCTGGGGTCCTAGGTACCCTCCAGGGCCAGACAAAACCATCCTTTTTGGGATGTGGGCAGGGTCTTCACTTAACCTCTTTGGTCCTTGCTGAGTTTTGGGGGTTTCCCCCCAAGTTTTGGTGTCCCTGGAGTTTGGGGCTCAGGCACTAAATCAGCAACAACATAGAATTAATTCTAAGATGTTTTACTGGGGATCGGGTCTGCCCAAAACTGGCCGATCTAATAAATCTCAGAAGCCAGGAAGAAAGGACCGTGGAAAACAAAGCCCGATGCCTCATCTACAAAGAAGGGGAAGGAGGCCCAGAGCTGGCAGAGCGCCAGCCAGCACCTAGCAATAGTCCTGTGGTCAGAGCCCAGGCTGTCTCCCGGTCATCGAATCTGGCTCACCTAGAGCCAACCAGCCAGGACTGCTTCACAGTCAAGTTTATACTCAGGGCCAACCCTATGCACTGGTGGTGGCTTGGTGGGGTGTCAAAGAATCTCTGACCATCCCCCCAGTCCCTGGCCATCATTCTAATCCTATGAGTTTGCCCTGGTCTTGAAGTAAGTCATCCTTAAAATGAGGAGTAGGCCCTGCTGAAATGCCATGCCTACTTGGGGAAAGTATTAACAGCAAAGCCCTAATTAACTTAACATCTGGATCTTAACATCCTGGTATCTCCACATCTTCACATCAGCAGAAACTGAGACACTTAACAGCGAAATTCGATTGCTGTGAGAACTGGCAGGGAGCTAAAAGAAATACCAAGGTTTTTCTATCACGGGCACATAGAATTGTTAAAACACAGAGAAGAACTCACATCCTCTCATTGCCTAGATGGATGAACCGCTATCAGGAGAAATGACTTCCAAGACCACCCAATTGTCCAGGAAGGCCCACCCAGCTCTCTGTCACTTCCCCAGCCTCTCCCCTCCCCTCTCCCTCCCCGAAGTGGGATGCTGAGCTGGGGGCCAGGACTCTGGGGCCAGAGCCCTGTCACAGTCTGGGTCTATATGACATAAACTTGAGGCTGAAGGTGGAATCCAGTCACTGTCTCCTTTTGACAGAAGGAAATCTTTACAGTCCGGAGTCCACCCTCCTGCCTGTGACAACCATAAGTGAAAATAACCCCTTGGCTGGTATGCGAGCCCTTGGCGGGGGTGCAGGCCGTGCTCTGCAGGATATCTTATGTAGGATCCACGGATCAACTACTCAGGATTCACCGATGTGCTTGTTAAAATGCAGATTCCTGGGCTTTACCCAATATCCTCCAAATCCCTATCTATGGGGACAAGGCCCTGGAACCTGCATTTTGAAATGCATCCCAGGCGATTCACATGCACCCTAAGGTTGGAGAGCCATCCCTGCTATGGAACAGGTCCCTGGAGTGAGGTTGCCCTGGGTTCAAATCCCAGCTCTGCCAGTTACCAAATGTATGACCTTCACACACCTGAGCTTTTTTGTCTGTAACATGGGAGAATAATAGTAAAAACTACCTCAGAGGGTTATGAGAGATAATAAGGGCGGTAAAGCAGGTAAGGTGTTGGGCACTTAGCTTCATGAGTAGTAGCTGCTACTATGATATTGTTCTTTGGAGACAGTGCCTGTTTCCAGCTGCCCACATAGAGGCCACATGGGGGCCCCGGGGGCCCCAGCAGCCAGCCCCCATCCCTGCAGGGCTGCTCTCAGGGAGGCTGGGCTTGTGCAAAACGCCTGGACCACCCATTGTGGCCGTCTCCGTGGGTGCAGTGACAATGGCCGCCTGCAGGGGGAGGCACACCCACATTCAGAGCCCAGACGCTGCCACCCTTTAGGCAGGGGGCTCTCTGCAGGGATGGGTTGAGGCTGAGATCAGAATTTGTTCTTGAATCTTCCTCCCACTGGAGAGAGGAATATTGGGGGATGTTCACAAAACAGGGCGCTGTTTTTTTCTCTCATTTCTGGGAAAGTGAGAGCCTGAGTGAGCATGAAGCTGGGTCTGTCCGCGGAGGCCTCAGAGAGCCCCTCTCAGCTGGGGGCTTGTTTTCACCGCCCAGCCTGGCCCTGGCAGGCCCCCCACGGGCGCTGGCCACGGTGCCGTTCTGAGGGGACTCTCGACAGGGCTGTGACCTAGCCTCGTGGTCTTTTTTCAAGCGAAGGAGAGCACTCTCTTCGCCTCAGAGTGGGGTGAGGGGTTGGGCGGGGGTGTAAGTGTGTGCAGACCGCCTTCTGATCCTGGCCCAGGAGTCGATTCCCTTGCTGCCATCTCCTGAGGATTCGGGACACCCACTGCGTGCTGTTCTGTACCTCATGAGCCTTCTGCAGAGGTGGAAACGGGGGCTCAAAGAGGTCGGGGTACTTGCCCAGAGCCGCACAGCTAGCGAGCAAAGGTAATCATGCCGCGTGCCGCCAGCTGGGAGCCTTGCACGTCGCTGGGCTTGATGGCGGCCGTGTCCCTCAGGCTCAGTCCTACGGCCACCAAGTTTGCAGACCCCAGGCTCTGGCCCTGACGTGCATGCCTTCCCCTCGACACCACACTGCCCCGGACGCTCCGATGAACCACCTCCCATGTCCCCAGGTCTTCACGCATCGAGTTCCCACTGGTCCCACAAGGAAACACTCCTCTTCCCACACTTGGGGAGAGCCGTAAGGGTGGCTTCATCACGGTCCCAGTTTCACACGGGCACAGAATCCCTTGTCTCGAAAGCGCTGATTCCTTGCTGAGCTCTGCTCCCAGAAGCCCCGTGAGTCAGAACGCAGGGAGGAGGGTCTGCTCTCATTGCCAGAGAATCCCCTCACCCATCCCTCTTTGTAGTTCCCTGGCTTAAGCTGAAATTGAATTTATTTTTAACTCTGCTGATAAATGGACAGCCCTCCTTTTTTCCCCTGCAGAAATCAATGCCACAAAAATGACTACCTTGGTCCAGTCACGGCTTTGAACACACCATTCTGATAAACTGCACACACACACACACACACACACACACACACACGAGTGCACATGTGGCCTTGAGTGCACCTGACGCGGTGTGCTTTGCAAAAGTGCTGCGGTGTGACGTATGCAACGCTGTGAAGGCATTTCGGTTTTCTTCCTGGACATCTCTCCGTCTGCCAACCCACTGCCACCCTGGTCTCTACTGGCAGCTGCAGGGAAAGAGCGCGTGGCTTCAGGCTTGTCCTCCTGAGCACTGGGCTGCCCCCGTCCACGCTGCGAGTTCTGACGGAGCCGGCCCGCGGTCGCTATGCCAAGATACGCGGCAGGACTCCTGGCTGCATCCCCATCTAAGGGCTAACTGAGGCGATCCTTTCAGTTCACAGTCAGCCCGAGCAGGGAAATGGGCTGCGGTCTGTGAGGAGCTCTCTGAGTCCAGAGAGGACCACGGCTGAATCCCATAAACTTGAGGAGTTCTGTGAGCACCTCTGGGCTCAGCGACGGGCTTCTTCGTGTCCCCGGGGCAGCCACCCCATGCCTGGGAGACAGGGAGCCCAGGCAGCTTGTGACAAGTGTCTTGGCGCTGCTTGGGGACTGAGGTATTTCAGAGATGGTCATGTAGGACATTCGTGTGGTCGAGAGGAAGGGCAGGAGAAAGGGCACCCATGTTTCTTGAGCACCCAGGCGTTTCCTGGGCTCACCCCGTCCTTAGAGCCACGTCGTGAAGATGCTTGTCTGAGCGCTGTGTCTGGGTCCGGGGAGCCCGAGGCCCGGTCCGTGGCTCTGGGAGCAACCCCGGGCTGGGCTAACTCGAATCTGCACATTTTTCACTCTGGCCTGCATGACAGAATCTTCCTCATGACAGACTCTCCCGGTGTCACAGAGGTGCGTGCCTTCACTGGTTTTCCAGAAAAGGGGTCTGTGCTTCTTGCTGCTGTCGTTTCTGCAGCAGCGAGGACGCCGTCCTGGCGAGGGAGAGCTCTGCAGGCCGGAGATGGGACAACGGAAGGCGCTGTAACATTGATCCCTGCGGAGTAAACATGTCTGTCCCCGCCATTGTCCAGAGTCTCCCTGCTGGCAGCTCTGTAGACACTTCCCTTTCTCCTCTCCTGAACACGTAGCCGCGGCTGGGGCCAGGGTGACCAGCCACAACTGGCTCTTTTCACTTTTGACAGTGCACTTCTTACAGCCAAAGGAAGTGAGACCAGCCAGGGAGCCACCAGGACAAGGACTGGAGGTGGGGACCCAGGAGGGGAGGGGAGGGTCCCCAGTGGTGATTCCAGGGAGAAGACGCTCCCTCCCGCCTGAGAGCAAAGCTGGGGCTTTCAGGGTGGGGTTTCGAACAAAGAGAGGACGGGTTCCCTGACGCTGTCCTGCAGGCTCGTCCTTGTACTGTTCTCACATCTGCTGCCTTTTCTCTGACCTCACCAGCGCCTCCCAGAGAGGTTGAGTAACTTCTCCAGAGTCATGCAGCTCCTAAGTTCTGGCTCTCTGCCACCCAGTCCAGGGCTCACCCGCTTCTCTGTCACTGTGGAGCCCTTTGTAAGCGGGCCCACTTTTGTCCCCAGGCTCAGCTCAGTCACCTCACTGTGGCCCTTTGCACTGCACCCTTTACCTCCGGCCCTCGGAACCACTGCACTCTTCCTTGTCTTCAGGACTTTGCACAGGCTGTTCCTGCTGCCTGGGGCCTGTGACTCTTTATGCACGTCACCTCTCTCCTCTCTCTCCCTCCCTCCCTCCCTCCCTCTCTCTCTCTCTCTCTCTGCCCATCTATCCTCAGGGAACCTACTTTTTGAAGAGTCACCCATCGCTGATCCCTGCACACACCTGTGCACACACACCCTGTCCCTACCTCACACCTGGTGGTTAGGGGCTCCCTACACGCCCCCCATCCTGACACTGATAACACTGTAGTGTTCCTTATTTCATTTTCTGCCTCCCTGTACCCCTACTGTAAGCTCTTTGAGGGCAGGAGCTCCTTCAGAGCTCAACCCCAGGAACTGATACAGTGCCTGACTCATAGTAGGTGCTTGATAAGCGTCAAGAGGATGAACGTGTGAGTGAGTGGCCTCAAGAACAAGAGCCCGCGCCCATTTGCCCTGTGGTTCCCTTGGCCGGGTCCACCCTCCCCCAGGCACAGCAGCTCTCTCCCGTTGAGCATCATGACTCTGAAGCCAAGGTCTGTCTTGGGGGCTGAAAGTCCTCTGGGCTCAGCTGAGGACACACCATAGAGGGTAGAATTGTGCTCCAGGGCCAGGACTCTGGACAGAACCCCAGATGTGGCCCAGACTGGGGCCCGAGAGGGGACTGGAGGGGCATTTGGAGCGGGCAGAGCTGGAGCGGGGTGTGGGCGTATCTGGGCCCAGCCCTGGATTGGCTCTGTGAATCCTGGGTGCCTGAATTGCAGGGATGGATCTTTAAAGTGGCAATAGCAAACTTGACCCAGGACTTGACCTGGAGCCTAATAGGATCCTTTATTGAATATTGACTATGTGTCAGATCCTGCTAAGCAGCTCGCATACTTAATCTCATTTACTTCTTATAAAAGCACTGCCCCCCATAGGCCTAGCTCCTGTTCCTGTGTCACCTCATGAGAAGCAGAGGAGCAGAGAGGTGAGCACTTGCCCAAGGTCAGGAGTGCATCAGGCAGAGCCAGGCCTCAGAACCAAGTCTGTGCTGTGACTTGCAGCTCCTCCCAGCATGGCCTCCCCAACCCCAGCCACACTCTGGGAGGGCAAAGGACAGGTTCCTCCTTTATTCCAATTCAAGCAGATCTGGTCAGGAGAAATGGAGTTGAGCCAAAGTAATTAACTTTCATGGCAGATGCACTGTCTTGGGTCCCCTGCGTATCTTCTATTCGACAAGCAGCACTGGGGAAAAGCAAGGCTCTGGTTCACCTGCCTTTCAGATGCCAAGCAAGGCATCCTTGGGCTCTGTGGTTCAGACAACTCAAATGGTTTCCGCTTTTGCGTGTTCGTGAAATTAATGGTTGCTCCTGGGTGGTGGAATTATAGATGGTTTCTCTCTCTCTCTCTCTTTAGGTTCTTTAAAAATGTATGAGTGAAGTATTATAACCAAGGAAAAGCATTTTTGATAACAAATAAATAGCCCTGGCTGGTGTGGCTCAGTTGGTTGGGTGAAGCAAAAGGGCACCAGTTCAGTTCCCAGGTCCAGTCCCCTGTTGGGGCACAGCAAGAGGCGGCTGATCCATGTGTTTCTCTCACATTGATGTTTCTCTCCCTCTCTTTCTCCCTCCCTTCCTCTCTCTCTACAAATAAATAAAATCTTTAAAATTTATTTTTAAGAAAATAAATATGCAGTACCTCCGTGCCCTGGCTCTTAGCCTGGAATGTGCTCCCCTTCTGTGGCATGATAAGAAATACGTTTGCTCTTGGCCCTAGTTCCTGTCGCCAAGCTCCTAAAACCCGTGGAATTTCCTGAGAGATCAGACTGTCATTCATTATTCCTAAGGAGACCCTTTGAGCACACCTGGGTTTCATGCTAATGATGTAAAGAAGAGTGGGGTCCCTAGGTAACCTGTGGATTGGGCTGGGCACAAGGGTTGGAAGGCTGACACTTTGAGCCACCCTCACCGACCTCTGGGAGGCGGGGCAGGGAGGAGTCCTGCCGATTATGTTCCAGAAGAACGAAGGCTTGGGAACGTGGCACCAGCTTGTCTGCTCCTTGCGCAGCCACTCAGCAATGGAGATCAGAGCGTGGAGTCAACCCTGAGCTGTAGTAGTCCATCTGCAACATATTTCTTTAAGATTTTATATCTTCGACAAAAGACCTTGATCTAGGTCAAAAGGTTACACAGGAAGCTCTGAAGCGATCATTTCGGGGAAGCAACACGGCTCATGGGAAAGAGCAGGAAAGCTGGGACGGCCCCGAGCCACCCCCTGCTCATAGCCAGCACTGTCGCGTTTTGAGGTCGTCGACACGCTGGTCAGCACACAGAGGCCAGAGCCAGGGAGCCTCCCTCTGGACCCCCGCTGCTCCCCTTACAGGCCTAGTGAGTTTGGCTGGTGGACTTAATCTACTCTCTGTGCCTCAGTTTCCTCATCTGTAAAGGGAGAATAGTAACTGTGTACATCAAAGCTCCCAGAACCGCACTTGGCACATGGGGGGGACTTAATAAATGACAGGGATTAGATTATATTATGTTATGTTATAGTATTATTGCTGGTATTAATTCGTATAATCACCTATGGAAACCTATGTTAACATCTGAAGTTTATTTACCAAGGATAACTTCCCAGAAACAGCAAACCACCAGACCAAGAGGGACAACATCATTCCTTTTGAAAAACTGGCCACAAATTACATTTTCATAAAATCTAATTTTCGTATTGACTTCTTGTTCGGGAAATGCTTGGTCTCTGAACTGCAGGGCGGGCTCTGCCTGGGCTTCTGTGCTCAGAGGGCACTCCCCTGTGTCCCAGGGGGAAATGGCTGTTTCCTCCGCCTGGTAAGTTCCCCCCCTCATGCCCCCACCCCCACCAGACATCTACGGAGCTGCCCGCATCTCGTCGTTCATCCCTCTCCTCAGAAGTCACCTTCTCAGTGAGCCCAGCGCTGGGCACCCTCTCCAAACTCATGGCCACCCCTGCTCCCTCCACTTGCTGTCTAACCTTCTTCCAGCTTGGCCTTTTTCTTCTTGGCACATTGGTCTGCCAGACCATACTATTTATTTCTTTGTTTGGCCGATTGTCTCCTCCCCTCCCCCAGCCCCCGCACTAGAAGGGACGGACTCTGTGGTCAGGGATTTTGACCACTTTGTCCATCGCTTTTTCTCCAGGGCCCAGAACATTTCCGGACAGAGCACAGGCTCCGTGTGTGTCTGTGGCATGTGGAGTCACAGGCAGGAAGGAGGACTTGCTGGTGAGCTCTGAATTTCGAACTCGCCTGGCACAGGTGTGCTCAGCAGAGAAAACCAGTCGTTACCGAGCTGTCCCTCTGGGCCAGCCTGGGGAAGGGCTTGACATGTGTGTGTCATTTCACCGCCATGGCAGCGTGGGGGTGAGAACGCTGGGGCTCAGAGAGGGGAAGGAACTTTTACCTGTCACACAGTCAACGGGAGACAGAGCATGAAGACCAGACCCTCCCCTCCTGGACAGACAGTGATGCCTTCGTCCTCCGCTGTGGGGGAGGCCTCCCTGGGGGGTTTCTGAGCTGGCTGCTTTGCAGGGCGAGGAGGCTCATCCCTCTTCACCTGCCCAAGTGCGGAGGTGGCTCTTGGCGTGCATGCCAAGTCAGGTGGCCCCGGCGGCTTTCAGCACTCGGGGGCGGTGAGCTAACCACCGGATCCAGGAGCGGCCCGTGGGTGCACTGGGGATGGTCTGAAAAGTCTGCCCAGGGCCATGGCCTGGAACAGGGCACTCCCCACCACCTTCCCTGGGGAAGTGGGGTTCCGGGAGGGCCAAGGCAGCCAACAGGACGTGTAAGGGCATTGTCTGTCAAAGGAAGATGTTAGGTAAGAGTTAGAAAGCCCGGGGTTCTGAGCCGGGCTCTGCCTCACACTAGTTGTGTGAAATTGAGTAAGTTTACTGCGCATTCCTCCTGCTCATAAAATCTTAGCAGTATCAGTGCCTGCCTCCCAAACTTGTTGTCTATGATCAGTGAGACAATGTATACAACGTGCAAACCCAGGTACAAAATACATGGTAGCTATTTTGTGTTTATTCATTATGAGCCACGGTCTCCTAGTCTGTAAAGTGAGAGTAGACAGAGGCCTGGCATATGGTAGGAACTAAATAAAGGTTGGTCCCCTTCCCTTCTGAAAGCACCAAGTTCTAGGCCTGTGTTGTCCCTGGGTGTGCAGCAGCCCTGGCCCTGCCCAGGGGGTTTTCTCTGGGCTCACATTAGGGAGTCAGGGCAGCAGGGCTGCCGGCTGGAGCGGTCACTTTGGAGCTATTGTGTTAGAAGCTCCCCACCCCCACCCTCCTCCTTCTCTCCTTTTCTGCTTGCCTCTTTCTTCATCTGTCCCTCTCCCTTTCTTTCTTTCTTTTATTCATTTTTGTTGAGTACCAACTAAGTGCCAGGCACTGTCTGTTCTGGGCACCGTGAATGCAGCTGTGAGGAAGACGAGACCCCTGCTATCATGGCATATAAATTTACTCAGAGTCAGTGGGGAGAGAGAAAATAAACATGTATGTAAGAAAAAATAGAAGCACTGTGAAAGCAGAAAATAGAATCATATAACAGGAGGTGATGAAGAGTTACTTTATTTATTTTTTTTAAGATTTTATTTATTTTGAGAGAGGGGGAAGGGAGGGAGAGAGGGAGAGAAACATCAATGTGAGAGAGAAACATTGATCGGTTGCCTCCTGTACCTGCCCCAACAGGGGACCGAACATACAACCCAGGCGTGTGCCCTGATGGGGAATTGAAGCAGCGACCTTTTGCTTTGCAGGACGATGCCCAACCAACTGAGCTGCACTAGTAAGGGCAGTACAGTTATTTATATATATATATATTTTTTTAAGATTATTTATTTATTTATTTTTAGAGAGAAGGGAAGGGAGAGAGAAAGAGAAACATCAATGTGTGGTTGCCTCTCGTGTGTCCCCTCCTGAGGACCTGGCCCACAACCCAGGCATGTGCCTGTACTGGGAATCGAACCAGCGACCCTTTGATTTATAGGCTGGCACTCAATTCACTGAGCCACACTGGCCAGGGCTAGTACAGCTACTTTAAATGGGGAGCCAGGAGAAGCATCACTAAGGAAGCAGTATCTGAACCAAGACTTGAAAGATCAGGAGAGGCCAACCATGGTCAACGCTGGGAGGGGATTTCAGGCCACAAGAGCAGCACGGGGAAGGCCCTGGGGTGGGATGGAGCTGACTTGTGTTCTTGTACTTTTTGGTGGGAACAGTGGCTCCAAAGCGGAGCCCCCGCTCTGCCCTCCAGGCCAGGCAAGGGACGCGAGCTTCATTTTGTAAGGTTGGCTGCACGTCGGATCCTGGGTGCCGCTGGGGTGTCTCTGCAGTTCATTTTCTGCAACTGGCACGGGTCATTCACGTCTGTATCCTCAGGAACAGGGCCAAAGCCAGCCTTTCCCGCAGGCGCTGGGTTGAATTAGGGAGATTATTTGCTGAAGACTCGATTTGGCAGTGGTGAATTGTGAACGGGTCCTATTTCGGAGCCCTCCTGACGGGCCGGGAAGAACGCTGGGCTAGGCCGGCATCTAGCACAGGCGGGAGATGCCTGGTCCCGCCAGCGCAGTGAGAAGCAAGTCAGACCCCTCTAGTCCTCCTCCTGACCCTCCCAGCCCCCTGCTCCGCCAGAGCAGCAGTCAGGCCCACCGGTCTCCCGTTGGAAGTGTGCCGCGTGCAGCGCCGCCTGGCTCCTGCCCGTGTGCGCGCTCTCCTGGCTGGCGCACCCGCTTCTGTCCCCACGGGCCCTTCTACTCGTTCTTGCAGGATCTGTTCAAACTCTTCCTCCGAAACAAGGACTTCTCAGACACCTGCTGGGGGACTTCTGCTCTCCTTCCTTATTCTCCTAATTTCTCTTAAGCCTTTGAAAGCGTTGGTCAAGGTGTACATTGTACTGGGGAGAATGAGTTCCAACGCAGTGTCGTTTCCTCGAGGGCAGGGGACCAGGCCATGCATCTCTGCAGCTCCAGAGCTCGCATGTCATTCATTTGGCAAATGCTGTGGAGGGCCCCCTCTGTACCAGGCTCCGTGAGAGGTGAAGGGGACATAGCTGTGGTCAAGGCACATTCCCTGCTCTTAAGTTGCTGCCAGCCCAGTGCGGGGGACAGGCCATGAGGAGAGCATTGTAACACACAGTGCTGAGAGGTAGATGCACGGTCTCTAATTAAGAGTGCCCACTTGGATCTGGGGTAGTCCAGGAGGGCTTCTCAGGGGAAGTGTCCACTAAGATGACACTGGGGCTTAGCACATGCTTTTCTGCTCCTGCCTTACAGAGTAAGGAGGAAAAGGCCAAGACCCACTTGACCATGGCCTGGGTAGCCTGGCCACATTCCACTGCAAAACTGTCTATTTTCAGGTGACTTCAAACTTATGATGACTCAACCGGTCCTTGGACTTGAAGAGACTGTCAGCAGCATCCGAGGCCAGTGAGCAGACTTCCCATCACAGGATATGGCAGGACAGTGTTCCCTTGCTCATGGTTGCTTGTTTTCCCCCCAAAAATAATGCCTAGTAACTGTAGAAACTTTGGGAGGAAAATACAAATCACCCACAGTTCTGCTATCCAGAAATAACCATCATTAACATTTTGGTGTATTGAGATGATTATTTTGGGATATTACTCTAAAATTGCTACAATATATAACTACTGTTTATTAATTTATGTAAATACATGAATATGATTAACTTGCATATATTTTTCCTGTTGTAAAGACTTGCATACTCTAGTGCCTGGAAATCTAAAAGAGAGAGAGGCACACACACACACAGGGAGAGACAGACAGACAGACAGACAGACAGACAGACAGAGAAAGAGAAGTGGGAAAGGACTAGATTTTACTGAAAACCTATAAGGCCGGAACCAGACTGATGTGATAAAACAAACATCTCATTTATCCTGACGACCTATCAGGTAGTTTTTGTTCTTAGTCACATTTTACAGGAAGAAAGAAAACCCAAAAGATAAAACGAGGCAAGAGCAGTAAATGCTTCAACCTAAAGCACAGGCTGCGATGCAGCGGGCCTGGGCGTGAGCTCCCGGTCTGTCCTGCTTTCGAAGTGCACGTTCCTTTCGCCCACCACGCAGTTTCCATGGCCTTGTCAGATGGCCGCTGGGCCCTGCCGCCATTTCTTTACCAAGCCCTCTGACGGGCCCAGCCCTGGGCCCGCCGCTGGGAGGACTCACCCGGAGAGGCCTGCCCTGTACCCAGGCCGCTGCTCCAGCCTCGCCGTGAGACCCCCACCCTCAGAGGAGGGAAGGGCCGCAGGGGACCAGCCAAATGCTATGGCAGGCGCTGCATTTGAAAGGAAGAAATGGGTCTGAGGTTGTGGAGTCCCCAGCAGATACCCTTGCCTGGCTGGCTGCCGCAGGGCTCCCCTGTAAACCCCTTGTCGTGATTACGGCAGCCCAAGGCCTGGCCTTCAGCTCATGGGCCTTAGAGACTGACTCACACCAACGGACTCCAGAGACCAGTCCGCACTCCAGACAGGAAGGCGCTGGTTTGCAGGCTGGGGCAGGCTGGGTCCTCCAGGTTGAGATCAGGGAAGAGGTGTCAACAGGTTCCCAGGAGTTAACACCTTGAAAAGAAGAGGACTGAAAGTGAGTTTGTGCAGGGGGAGCCCTCTGATTGGGGGGCAGTCAAGATAAAGCCTCTGCCAGCCCAGGAGAGGACAGTTGCCCGAGCAGAGATTGTCATCGGGGGGTCCCAGAGTGGACAAAGGTGGCTGGGCCCCGTTCTGCTGCCTTGCACAGTCACTGGCTGGGGCAGCCCCGAGAAGAGCAGGCCTGCAGGCACCCCACAATCTACCTGTTGCAGCACAGGGAGCACACCGTCCAAATTCTCAGCGGCATCAGGCTAAAGTGGTCTGGCAGAGTGACAAGTTGACAGCTCTTACTTTGGGCTTATACTATCGTCTGCATTAGTTTTCCAGGGCTGCCATAAGAAAATGCCAGCGGCTGAGTGGCTTAAATAGCAGAAATGCATGTTCTCACAGTGGGGGAGGCTGGAGGTCCGCGATGAAGGTGCCGGCAGGGTTGGCTTCCTCTGGGCCCCTCTCCTGGGCGTGCAGATGGCCGCCCTCTTACAGCCTCGTCCCCGCTGGTGCCTCTGCATGTCCCAGCTTCCTCTCCTGGTAAGGATATCAGTCAGATTGGCCCAGAGCACGTGCTAAGAGCCTCCTTTTGACTTACTTACCTATCTCTAAATATAGTCACATCCTGAAAGGGCTTCAAAGCATGAATTTTGAGGAGACATAATTTAGCCCATAACAATGTCCAGCTTCTCTTGGGTGGACGCAAGCCTTGCCTCAATGGGCCCATCCTGCCCCTATAGTAGGGCAGGGAGGGCTAACTTGGATCAACTTTAAAGAGACAGCTGGTCACAAGGACCTTAGACGTCATACTAAGGAAGTTGTATTTTCTCCTGAAACCAGGGGAGCTCTTGACGGGCAGTGGCATGATCAGCTATGTACTTTTGAAAGATCACTGTGCCTGTGACCTGGAAAAAAATGTACTGAAACAGGCAAGACGAGAAGGAGAGTGGCTCATCGTGAAGTGGCGGCTGTGCTAGTCCAGGGAAGAGAGGACGGGGCCAGAACTGGAGCAGTTGCCATGGGGATGGAGGAGAAAGGATAGCTCTCAGAACCTGTGAAGCTCTCTCCTTCCACAGTGTGGTGGCAAATACAAAATCTGTGAGGGGGTTAACACTCAGATGTCCAATACATTTGTGAAAGAATAGGGCCCTGTGTTGCAGGAATCATCTTTTTAACATCAAAATGCTTCCTCCTGATGGGATCTTGCATGGGAGATTCACATACAAACAGAGGTGCTTTGGCAAAAGGCATGAGAGAAGGCCCTCATCTCTGCCCATTGGGATGGCTCATGACCTCCCAGGGGGCCCTGGAGGCCCTGCCCCTCCTCAGAGTTCTTTCCCTTCACTCCTCCCTGCGTTTGGACTAGACATCTAGCCGGCACACTTTGATATAACCATGCCTCTGAACCATGAGTGAATACCGCTTCCCCTGGTCCTCCATGTGCCTGCCCTCTGTCCAGCAACCTCCAACCATCTGGCCACAGCTCCTGGACTGCCCAACAGTCCAGCCACCACTGGGGCAGGTCCTGGTGCAGGGAGGGGCTCTAGGACCCTGTTCCCCAGCACCGCGGCCAGCATCTGTTGACTTCGGTTCCTTGCCACGCCAGTTATTCAATGGGCTGGACGTCATCAGCCCTTGTGTCTTGCATACCAGGCGTTTCCAAATGTGGGCCTTTTACTCATGAACACAACGCTGTTTATCCCTTCTCGTGGGAATGCCTCTCTCCCCTGTCTGCCTGGCCAGCTCCTACATATCCTTCAAGACTTGGCCCATGCCACCTCCTCCCTTGGGCCTTCCCTGCTTTTCCCACAGAAGTGTTCATGGTTCCCTCTTAAACCTAACTCTGTTATGGTCCTATTTGTGTTGAGAGACATATATCTGTTTATCCGCCTGTCTTCTCCACCAGGCTGTGTGCTTCAGAAGGGCAGATGGAGCCTTTATCATTCCCTCTCCAGTACGTAGTACACAGTAGGCACATAGAGTTGGATGGACTGACTCTGTGGCCCAGAAAAGGCGTTCTGACGCCCTTCAATTGGGCTGTTTCAGATGGAGCAGTGCTGGTTCTACATTGTTAAGGAGGGCTCTTGATTCCCTGAGGAATGTACTGTCTCAAAGGCTCCAGGCTCAAGGTATCCTGGGTTCCCAGGCAGTGCCTGGCTTTCGGGATGCCCGCAATCCACATTTGTAAAGGCCAGGTGACCTGCATAATGCCATTTTGGTAAATAGCATGCAGGTTTTATCACCACAACCCTACGATGTGGATCTAATACAATCTTTATTCACCACACGAGGAAACAGAGGCTCAGAGAGGTTCCGTGGCTTGTCCAAGGTTGCTGTGTTTCAAAATGGCAGAACTCCAAAGCCAAGTTCTTGGCTAGTCTCTACCCTGCACTCTACTTGCTTCCTTCATGGGGCTGCACTTCAGATACTGATCCCAGATGTCCATCCTACGCGAAGGAGCTTGCCAGCCCACCCTCCTTCAGTGAGTGCCGTGAGGCCGGGTAACGCAGCACAGGGCTGGGGCCGCCGACAGACAGGAAGGACGGGCATCTGGGCCTCACAATCCATGGGGCTGTCCTGGCCCCTGGGCTCTGTACCACCGGCTCCGGCTTCCCGGACTGTCACGGCTGGCCCACTTCTCTCTCAGTATCCTTCAGCACCTATCTTTTTCACAGCTCTATTTCCTCTCTTGTCAACAGATCTCTCAGCAAAATGTTTTCCATCATTGCCAGCTATTTTTATCCCTTTATCGGAGTTATTTCCTTTGGTAGATAGCTTCCTGGCATAGGGTGGGTGGCCTAGCCCAGGCGCCAGCCCGCGCTGCGTGGGCAGGAGGTGTGGGGCGGGTGGGCACCTGGAAGGGAGGGAAGAACTGAATGACATGGGCCGTGCCTGGCCATTGCGGACTGCATTCTGTTCCAATGGCAGCCATGGCAGAAGCAGCAGCAGCAAGATGCTCATTCATTCTGCATTTCAATTTGTCGAAACCAGTCTTTGAGAAGGCAGCGTGTGCCGAAGCAATCAGCGACAGGCGCCTGAAATAGCCTCCAAATCAGCAGCGTTTTGTTTTGCTTCGGGCTTTTCATGCCTGCAAGGGGCGCAAAGAAAGGATCCAGAGCATTTTCTGCGTCCAAACACACATCTATTTTATAATAAGACAAACGACTCGTATTCCTGCTATTAAATCCAGCAGCGTCCCCGCCCCACCGACCACCCCCTCTCTGAAGACCTCGCCAACATTTCCTTTTGTGGCTGCTGCACAGCGTCCCAGCGCAGCGCGCCTCTGCCTCCCCCTGCGAGCCCGGCTTTTACGAGTTGAGATTTTCATAAATTAACACCGCGCGTGCTGCTGCAGCTGCTGTGCCAGCTTCTTAAAAGGTGCTGCAAGAGGCAAGCCTCGCTGGACAGAAATGCGCCCATGGTTTGCCAGTGGAAGCCTCCTGCCCGCGGTCAGAGGTTAAGCCTGGCCTCGGCAGACAGCTGGGCTGCTCTCTGAGTGTGGCCCATGCCACTGCCCACCTCTCAGCAGGGCTGCAGGACCGGCCTCCACTTCTGGAGATTTCCTGATGGCCAGGGAGATAGTGTGTGCTGGCGGGTGTCCCCGGAGAAGAGCAGGCCACCTGGACTTCAGCTCTAGCCTTGTCCTGATCCATGACCTTGTCCATGGTGACCTTGGCCACCATGCCCCTTGAGCCCAGGTCCTGGGGAACAAACTCTCAGAGCACCGCTGAAACCTCTGCCTTCTAGCACTTGCACAGTGACGACTGTTGTGACCATCTAGATCACGGGTCTGCATGCTTCGGCCCGTGGGCTCAGTCTGCCCATATGCATTCACTTCTGTGTTGTCTATGGGGGCAAATAGACCCTTCCTGGGAGGGTAGTACTGAAGATTAGGTGCAATAACATGTGTGGCTTTCACAGTGCAGTGTCAGA